>CAUYOR010154210.1:0-14160 GCA_963573925.1 Callimico goeldii
TGTTGAGACATGTGCATGCTTCGTGAAGTTCTCATGGTGTGTCAATTCACTCATATTCCTCTCTAAGTTGTCCATTCTTGTTATCATTTCCTCAAATCTTTTTTCAAGGTTCTTAGTTTCTTTGCATTGAGTTAGAACATGTTCTTTTAGCTCATGGAAGTTTCTCATTACCCACCTTCTGAAATCTGATTCTGTCATTTCGTCACACTCATTCTCCATCCAACTTTGTTCCCTTGCTGGTGAGGAGTTGTGCTACCTTGTAGAAGGTGAGGTGTTCTAATTTCGGGTGTTTTCCTCTTTTTTGTGCTGGTTTCTTCCCATCTTTGTGGATTCATCCACCTGTCATCTGAGTAGTTGTTTTTCGATTGGGTCTCTGAGTGGATGTCCAGATTGTTGATGGTGAAGTATTTCTGTTTCTTAGTTTTCCTTCTAACAGTCTGGACCCTCTGCTGTAGGACTGCTGAGGTCCACTCCAGGCCCTGCTTGCCTGGGGTACACCTGTAGCAGCTGCGGAACCGTGAGGGTTGCTAACAGTTTCTTCTTCTGCTATCTTTGTGCCTCAATGATGCCCACCAATGTCAGCCTGATCAGTCCTTTGTGAGGTGACCCTTTGGATATACGGCAGTCAGGGAGCTGCTTGAGGACATTGTCTGTACTTTATACTTGAGAAGACATTCTGTACTTTATAGGAGCTCAAGTGCTGAGCTGTGAGCTCCATTGTTCATTCAGGGCTGCTAGGCAGGTATGTTTAAGTCTGCTGCAGCAGACCTCATAAAGCCCCTCTTTTTCCTCAGTTGCTCTGTCCCAGGGAGTTAGGGCTTTATTTATGAGTGTCCAGTGCACTGTCCTACCCAGCAAGGATGCAGTCTAATCACTGCCTGCCTGTAGTGGCTATGCTGAGCTGCCATGCACTCTGCCTGCTGTCATGCGCTCCACCCTGCTGCCGTGGACTTTGCCCTGCTGTCGTGGGCTCTGCCCTGCTGTCGTGTGTAATTCCCTGTATTCCTGTTTATATGTGTGTGGTTAGAGCTGCGGTGGTGATGGTGGCCCACCTCTGTAGTGGCAGACTCTCTCTGTTATGGAGGGTTGCCTCGGCAACAGCAGGCTGCGTCAGTAATGGCAGAGTATCTCCGTAGGGGTCGAGTGCCTCAGTAATGGTGGACGCCCCTCCCCCAGTGAGCTGCACCATCCTCGGTTCAGCTGTGCTTGCCGTGAAACTCTCAACCCCGAGCATTTCCAATTGCTGTTTTGTTTGTTTTTGTGGGGCTGGAACCCACCAAGCCTGATCACCTGGCTCCCTGCCTCAGAGCTCTTTTTTTTAAGTTGAATGGTTGACTGTCTCCCAGGTGTTCCAGTCACCTGCTGAAAGGTCGCTGGGATTGTGTGATTTCCCATGCAGCCACCCACTGCACCGGCTGGAACAATGTTGCTGCCCAAGAATCTCCTGGCCTGGCTTTCTGTTTAAGTCTCATTTAATCAGATGAATGTGCTAATCTGCCTTCGAAATCTCCAATTGCTGGTTTAACAGGGCAACCAAACCAGTGTATTTTGTACAGAGTGCTGCTGTGCTGCAGCCCCAGCCCAAACAGTCGCGCCAGCCGAAACAGCCACGCCGGCCCCAACAGCCGCTCTGGCGGCCAATGGTGCTCCTACACCTGGGAATCTCCTGATCTGTGGGCATTAAAGATCCATCTGGAAATGCGGCATCCACTCACACTCTGCGTTTCCACTGGAGGCTGCAATCCTGAGTTGGTCCTGCAGCACCATCTTCTCCCTCTCCCCTTTCATAAAATATATTTTCAATACTTCCATCTGCTGCCAGATTTATAATGCTTATGTGACACTAAAGAATTGTGCAAGTTTACATATACCTATGTAACAAACCTGCATGTTTTGCACATGTATCCCAGAACTTAAAGTAAAATAAAAGCATTAAAAATCATGATTATATATTTAGAAGACCCCATTATCTCAGCTCAAAACCTCCTTAAGCTAATAAGCAACTTCAACAAAGCCTCAGGATACAAAATAAATGTGCAAAAATCACAAGCATTCCTATACACTAATAACAGACTAACAGAGAGCCAAATCATGAATCAACTCCCATTCACAACTGCTAAAAAAGAGAATAGAACACCTAGGAATAAAACTAACAAGGGATGTGAAGAACCTCTTCAAGGAAACCTACAAACTACTGCTCAAGGAAATAAAAAAGGACATAAACAGATGGAAAAATATTCCATGCTCATGGTTAGGAAGAATCAATATCATGAAAATGACCATACTTCCCAAAGTAATTTATAGATTCAATGCTATCCCCATCAAGCTACCATTGACTTTCTTCACAGAATTGAAAAAAAATCTTAAATTTAGTATGGAAGCAAAAAAAGAGCCCACATAGCCAAGACAATCCTAAGCAAACAAAAAACAAAGCTGGAGGTATCATGCTGCCCAACTGTAAACCATACTACAAGGCTACAGTAATCAAAACAGCATGGTACTGGTACCAAAACAGAGATATAGACCATTGGAACAGAACAGAGGCCTCAGACATAATGCTACACAGCTACAGCTGTCTGATCTTTGACAAACCTGACAAAAAAAAAACAATGGAGAAAGGATTCCCTATTTAATAAATGGTGCTGGGAGAACTGGCTAACCATATGCAGTAAGCTGGAACTGGATCCCTTCCTTACACCTTATACAAAATTTAACTCCAGATGAATTAAAGACTTAAACAGAAGACCTAATACCATAAAAACCCTAGGAGAAAACCTAGGCAATACCATTCAGGACATAGGCATGAGCAAGAACTTTATGACTAAAACACCAAAAGCAATGGCAACAAAATCCAAAATAGACAAATGAGATCTAATTAAACTAAAGAGCAAAAGAAATTATCATTAGAGTGAACTAGCAACCAAAAGAATGGGAAAAATTTTGCAATCTACCCATCTGACAAAGGGCCTATATCCAAAATCTACAGAGAACTTAAACAAATTTACAAGAAAAAAACAACCCCATCAAAAAGTGGGCAAAGGATATAAACAGGCACTTCTCAAAAGAAGACATTCATGCAGCCAACAAACATATGAAAAATGGCTCATCCTTACTGTTCATTAGAGAAATGCAAATCAAAACCACATTGAGATACCATCTCATGCCAGTTAGAATGGTGATCATTAAAAAATCAGGAGACAATAGATGCTGGAGAGAATGTGGAGAAATAGGAACAATTTTACACTGTTGGTAGGAGCTCAACCATTGTGGAAGACAGTGTGGAGATTTCTCAAGGATCTAGAACTAGAAATACCATTTGACCCAGTAATCCTATAATTGGGTATATACCTAAAGGATTGTAAATCATTCTGTTTAAAGACACATGCATAAGTATGTTTATTGTGACACAGTTCACAATAGCAAAGACTTGGAATCAACCCAAATGCCCATCATTGATAGACTAGATAAGGAAAATGTGGCACATATACACCATGGAGTACTATGCAGCCATAAAAAAGGATGAGTTCATGTCCTTCCCAAGGATATAGATGAAACTGGAAACCACCATTCTCAGCAAACTAACACAAGAACTGAAAACCAAACACAGCATATTCTCACTCATAGGAGGGTGCTGAACAATGAGAATACATGGACACAGGGAGAAGAACATCACTCGTCAGGACCTGTTGGGGGGTGGGGGTGTGGGGGAAAAGATAGCATTAGGAGAAATACCTAATGTAATTGAGAGGGGCATGGATGCAGCAAACCACCATGTCACGTGTATACCTATGTAACAAATCTGTGCATTCTGCACATGTACCCCAGAACTTAAAGTATAATTTTAAAAAAAAATTTTTAAGTATTTTGCCAGTTAGCTTATATTTCATGTCAAATTAAATAGCACATATTTTAGTGACACTAATTTTTTCTTGGTTAAATAAACAAAAAATAAAACATTCAATAAAAAGTCTCCAAGGGTGCTATTACTATTTTCCAGCATCACATATTTAAAAGCTATAGTTATCTAAAAATATCCAAAATACTTTCAGCTTAATAAAAATCAAAAAGAGATCATCTAAAAAAATCGTGAATATCCTTTCTTCTTCCTTCCCTCTCTTGAAAAATTTGGTATGCTATTTTCCCTGTTGCATAAACAAAATGCTATGGAAGTAATAACTGGTTTTATTTTTCTTATTTATTTTTGAGACAGAGTCTTGCTCTGTTGTCCAGGCTGCAGTGCAGTGGCGCAATCTTGGCTCACTGCAACCTCCACCTCCCTGGTTCAAGTGATTCTCCTGCCTCAGTCTCCTGAGTACCTAGGACTACATGTGTGTGCCACCACACCCAGCTAATTTTTTGAATTTTTAGTAGAAATGTGGTTTCACCATGTTAGCCAGGATTGTCTTGATCTCCTGATCTTGTGATCCGCCCACCTCGGCCACCCAAAGTGCTAGGATTACAGGTGTGAGCAACCTCACCACCCTGTAATTTTTTTAATTTAGACTGATCTCATTCTCTCACCCTGGGTGGAGTGCAGTAACATGATCACAGTTCGCTGCATCCTCAAACTCTAGGCTCAAGAGCTCCTCCTACCTCAGCCTCCTGAGTAGCACGGATTACAAGCACAGGCCACCATGTCTAACTAATTTTGAGGTTTTATGTGATTTGGTTTTTGTTTTTGCTTTTTGTTTTGATTTTGTTTCTTTGTAAAAATTATGTCTCATCATCTTTCCCAGGTTGGTCTTGAACTCCTAGGCTCAAGCGATCCTCCTGCTGTGGTTTGCCAAAGTTCTGAGATTATAGGAATGAGCCACTATTCTTAAATGTTCCTCTATTTTAGCATTCATCTGTCAGCCTAACCGCAAACATTTATAGTCTTTCCTATGCACTAGAGTTAATGTCTATCAGTAGTAAAGGTTATGACCTCTGAAGCTGTGTTGCCAGGGTCAAGCCCAGAGGCAGCTTTTTTGCTGGACATATAACCATGCTCAAATATATGTCTCAATTTTCTCATCTGCAAAACGGGTATAATATTAATAATAGTCCTTAACTTCTTGAGTTTTAAAGATTAAATGAATTAATATATGTATAACACAAGAGTGCCAGGCACATAGATAAGAACTACTTAAACTTTAGTTATGATAATAAGTGTACAACATAATGTATTATATATAATTTATATATCATATATTATTATTATACCTTATTTAGTTATTTCCTTTTTTACACTAACAAATATTCATTTTATTAAAAAGTATTTTTAAAAACATGGGGATCAGCGAATAAAACAGACATGAGAAACATAGCAAAGTACAAAATGGCAGGTATCAAGGTATCAATTCTACCATATCAGTAATAACATTACATGTGAATGTATTACACAATCCAAACAAAAGACAGGTACCAATTTTATTAGATTTTTTTCTTTTCATCAACATTTATTTTAAGTTAAGTGATACATTTGCAGGATGTGCAAGTTTGCTACAAAGGTAAACAAGTGCCATTTTGGTTTGCTGAACAGATCATCCCATCACCTAAGTATTAAGCCCAGTATTCATTAACAATTCTTCCTGATGCTCTCTCTCCCCTCACCTCCTACCTCCCACCTCCAACAGACCCTAGTATGTGTTGCTCTCCACCATGTCTCCATGTGTTCTCATCATTCAGCCCCACTTATAAGTGAGAATATGCAGCGTTCAGTTTTCTGTTTCTGGGTTAGATTGCTAAATATAATGGCTTCCAACTCCATTCATGTCCCTGCAAAGGACATACTCTCATTCCTTTTTATGGCTGCATGTGTAAGTACCATGTTTTCTTTATCCAGTCTGTCATTAAGGGGCATGTGGGTTGACTCCATTCTTTGGAACTGTGAATAATGCTGCAGCAAACATATGCATGAATGTATTTTCCTGCTTTATAATAGAATGATTTATATTCATTTAGGTATATTCCCAGTAATAAGATTGGTGAGTCAAATGGTATTTCTGCCTCTAAGTCTTTGAGGAATCATCACAGTCTTCCACAATAGTTGAGCTAATTTATACCACCACCAGCAGATGGTATCTCACTGCGGTTTTGATATTCATTTCCCTAATGATCAGTGAGGTTGAGCTTTATTTTATTAGTTTGTCTTTTGCATGTATGTCCTTTTCTGAGAAGTGTCTGTTCATGTCCTTTGCCTACTTTTTAATGAGGTTGGTTTTTTTCTTGTAAATTTAAGTTCCTGTAGACTCTGGATATTAGACCATTGTCAGATGGATAGATGGCAAAATTTTCTCCCATTCTATAGGTTGCCTGTCCACTCCGATGATAGTTTCTTTTACTCTCCAGAAGCTCTTTAGTTCAATTAGATCCCATTTGTCAATTTCTGCTTTTGTTGCTATTGCTTTTGTTGTTTTCATCATGAAATCTCTGTCCATGCCTATGTCCTAAATGGTATTGCCTAGATTTTCTTCTAGGGATTTTATAGTTTTGGGTTTTACATTTAAGTTTTTAATCCATCTTCTGTTGAGTTTTGTATATGGTGTAAGAAAAAGGTCCAGTTTCAATTTGCTGCATATGACTAGACAGTTCTTTTAGCATCATTTATTAAATAGGAAGTCATTTCTCCATTGCTTGTTTTTTTTCAGGTTTGTCAAAGATCAGATGGCTATAGATGTGTGGTCTTACTTCTGAGTTTTCTTTCTGTTCTAATCGTCTATGTGTCTGTTTTTGTACCAGTACCATGATGTTTTTGTTACTGTAGCCTTGGACTATAGTTTGAAGTCAGGTAGCATGATGCCTCCAGCTTTGTTCTATTTGCTTAGGATTTTCTTAGCTATTTGAGCCCTTTTCTAGTTCCATATGAATTCTAAAATAGTTTTTTCTAATTCTGTGGAAGACTTTCTGTCTTACTATATGAATATAATTTATTTCTTTTTCTTGCTTGATTCCCTGGCCAGAATTTTCAATAGTATGTTGAATAGAAGTGATGAGCGAGGACATCACTATCTTGGTTGGTTTTCAATGGGAATGCTTCCAGGTTTTTTTCATTCAGTATGATATTGGCTGTGGGTTTGCCACATATGGCCCTCATTATTTTGAAGTATGTTCTTTCAATATGTAGTTTATGGAGAGTTTTTAACATGAAGAAATGTTGGGTTTTATCAAAGGCCTTTTCTGTATCTATTAAGATAATCATGTGCTTTTTGTATTTATTCTGTTTATGCGATGACTCACAATTACAGCTTTGTGTATGTTAAACAAACCTTGCAATTCAGAAATGAAGCCAACTTGATTGTAGTAGATGAGCTTTCTGATGTGCTGCTGGATTCAGTTTGCCAAGATTTTATTAAGGATTTTTGCATTGATGTTTGCCAAAGATATTGACTTGAAGTTTTCTTTTCTCTTTTTTCTCTGCTATTTTTTGCTATCAGGATGGTTCTGGCCTCAAAGAATGAGTTACAGAGGAGTACCTTCTTTCCAATTTTTTATAATACTTTTCATAGAAATGGTACCAGTTCTTCTTTGTAGTTCTGAAAGAATTCAGCTGTGAATCCATCTGGTCTTGGACTTTTCTTTGGTTGGTAGGCTATTTATCACTGTCTCAATTTCAGAACTCACTATTGGTCTCTTCAGGGATTCCATTTCTTCCTCTTTCAGTCTTAGGAGGGTGTATGTTTCTAGGAATCTATCCATTTCTTCAAGATTTTCTAGTTTATAATTGTAGAGGTGTTTATAGTATTCTCTAATAATCATTAGAGAATTTGTATTTTTGTGGGGTCTGTGGTGATATCCCCTTATAATTCTGATTGTGTATATTTGATTCTTCTCTATTTTCTTCTTTATTAGTCTAACTAGCAGTCTATATATTTTACTAATTTTTTTCAAGAAAAAAAAACAGCTCCTGGATTCATTCATTTTTTTTTTTGAGGGTTTTTCGTGTATCTCCTTCAGTTATACTCTGATAAAAGAAAATCACCAAATAAAATAAGGCACAAGAGACCAATCCTGAGAAAACAGACATATGACCTTTCAGACAGAAAATTCAAAATAGCTGTGTTGAGGAAACTCAAAGAAATTCAAGATAACAATGGAAACGAAATCAGATCTGTCAGATAAATTTAACAAAGATATTAAAATACTTTAAAAAATCAGGTAGACTTTCTAGAGTTGAAACCTGCAATTGAAATGCTGAGGAATGCATCACATTCTCTTAATAGTAGAATTGATCAAGCAGAAAAATTAATGAGGTTGAAGAAAAGCCATGTGAAAATATGCAGTTGGATGATACAATAATAATAATAAACAATAAAGCATATCTGCAAGATCTACAAAATAGTCTCAAAAAGGCAAATCTAAAGTTATTGGGCATAAAGAGGAGGTGGAGTAAGAGACAAGAGTAGACAGTTTAATAAAGTGATAATATCAAAGTATTTTCCAAACCTAGAGGAGAAAACAACATTCAATTACAATAAGGATACAGAAAGCCAAGCAGTTTTACCACAAACAAGACCACCTTAGATCATTTAATAATCAATTTCCTAAGGGTCAAGGATCAAGAAAGAACCCTAAAAGCAGCAAGAGAGAAACAAATAACAGAATGGAGTTTCAATATGTCTGACAGCAGAATTTTCAGTGCAAACCTTATGGCCAGGAAAGAGTAGCATGACATATTATTCATTTTTCTTCATTTCAATAGTTTTGGGGAAAGAGGTGGTTTTCTGTTACATGAAGAAGTTATTTGGTGGCAACTTCTGAGAGTTTGGTATACCTGTCACCCAAGCAATGTACACTGTACCCAATTTGTAATCTTTCATCTCTTTCCCCTCCTACCCTCTCTCTGCAAATGCCATTATTTCTTTCCTTTATATGGCTGAGTGGTATTCTATGGTGTATATATGCCACATTGATTATCCACTCATTGGTCAATGGGCATTTAAACTGATCCCATACTTTTGCAATTGTGAATTGTGCTGCTATAAACGTGTGTACAAGTATTTTTTTCTTATAATGACTTTTTTCCTCTGGGTAGATACCCAGTAGTGGGATTACTGGATCAAATGGTAGTTCTACTTGTAGTTCTTTAAGAAATCTCCATACTACTTTCCATGGTGGTTATACTGGTTTATATTCCAAACAGCAGTGTAAAAGTGTTTCCTTTCACCACATCCACGCTAACATCTATTATTTATAATTTTTCAGTTATGGCCATCCTTGACGGTGTAAAGTGGCATCTCATTGTAATTTTAATTTACATTTTAATTTATATTTCCCTAACAATTAGCAATGTTGATCATCTTTTTTCATGTTAGTTGGCTATTTGTAGATGTTCTTTTGAGAATTGTCTGTTCATATTCTTTGGTCACTTTTGATGGGATTAAATGTTTTTTTTTTTTTTCTTACTGATTTGTTTGAATTACTCATAGATTCTTGATATTGGTCCTTTGTTGAATGTACAGTTTGCAAACATTTTCTCCCACTCTGTGGGGTGTACATTTACTCTGCTAATTATTTCCTTTGCTGTGCAGAAGTTTTTATTTTAATTAGTTCCATCTATTTATTTTTATTTTTTTGCATTTACTTTTTTTTTTTTTTGAGTCTCACTCTGTCACCCAGGCATAAAGTGCAATGGCATGATCATCCCTTACTACAACCTCTGCCTCCCAGGTTCAAGTGATTCTTCTGCCTCAGCCTCCCAAGTAGCTGGGAGTACAGGCATGCATCACCATGCCTGGCTAATGTTTGTATTTTTGGTAGAGATGAGGTTTCATCATGTTGGCCAGGCTGGTCTCAAACTTCTAACCTCATGATATGCCTGCCTCAACCTCCAAAAGTGCTAGGATTACATGTGTGAGCCACCTCGCCTGACCTGCATTTGCTTTTTAGTCCTTGGTCATCACCTCTTGGCCTAAGCCAATGCTGAGAAAAGATTTTCTGATGTTATCTTCTAGAATTTTTAAGGTTTCAGATCTTAGATTCAAGTATTTGATTCCTCATTACTTTATTTTTGTATAAGGTAAGAGATAAAAATCCAGTTTCATTCTTCTACATGTGGCTTGTCAACTATTCTGACACCATTTGTTGAGTAGGGTGTCCTTTCTCCACTCTGTGTTCTTGTTTGCATTGTCAAAGGTAAGTTGGTTGTAAGAATTTGGCTTTACTTCTGGGTTCTCTATTCTGTTCCATTGGTCTACACACCAATTTGTATATCAGTACCATTCTGTCTTGGTAACTATAGCCTTGTAGTATAATTTGAAGTTGGGTAATGTGATGTCTCCAAAGTTGTTCCTTTTCCTTAGCCTTGTTTTGGCTATGCAGGCTCTTTTTTTGTTGCATATGAATTTTAGAATTGTATTTTCTAGTTCTGTGAAAAATCATGATGGTCCTTTGATGAGAATTGCATTAAATGTGTAGATTGCTTTGGGCAGTATGGTCATTTTCAGAATATTGATTTAACTCATCCATGAGCATGCAATGTGTTTCCATTTCTTTGTGTCACCTATGATTTTATTCAGCAGTATTTTGTAGTTTTCCTTGTAGAGGTCTTTCACCTCCTTGATCAGGTATATTCCTAAGTATTTTAATTTATTGCAACTGTTACAAAGGGATTGAGTTCTTGATTTGCTTCTCAGCTTGGTCATTGTTGGTGTAGAGCAGTGCTACTGATCTGTGTACATTGATTTTGTATATTTAATGTTACTGAATTCACTTATCAGATCTAGAAGCTTTTTGGATGAATCTTTGGGGTTTTCTAGATATACAACCATATCATCAGCAAACAGTTTGACCTCCTCTTTATCAATTTGGATGCATTTTATTTCTTTTCTCTTGTTTGATTTCTTTGGCTAAAACTTCAAGTCCTAGGTAGAATGGAAGTGGTAAAACTGTGCATCCTTGTCTTGTTCCAGTTCTCATGCTTTCACTGTTTCCTCATTCAATAAGATGCTTCCTTGAGGAAACTGTATAGGATGCTGGAACAGGCAAAGATTTCTTGAGTAAAACCCTAGAAGTACAGACAACTAATGCAAAAATGAACAAATAGGATCGCACCAAGTTTAAAAACTCATGCACAGCAAACGATATGATCAACAAAGTGAAGAGACAACCCACAGAATGGCAAAAAATATTTACAAACTATTCATCTGTTAGGGGATTAATAACCAGATAGAGGAGCTCAAACAACTGCAAAGGAAAAATATAATAATCTGACTTCAAAATGGGCAAAAGATTTGAATAGGACATTTCTCAAAAGAAGACATACAAATGAAAATAGGCATATGAAAAAATGCTCAACATCACTGATTATTAAAGAAATGCAAATAAAAACTAGAATGAAATATAATCTCAACTCAGTTAAAAATGGCTTTTATCCTAAAGATAGCCAATAACAAATGTTAGCAATGATTTAGAGAAAAAGGAGCTCTTGGACACTGTTGGTGGGAATATACATTAGTACAACCACTATGGAGATCAATTTGGATGTTCCAAAAAAACTAAAAATAGAGCTACCATGTGATCCCGCAATCACACTGCTAGGTGCATACCCAAAAGAAGAGTAGTCAAAGAGCTATCTGCACTCCCATGTTTATTGAATCATTCTTCACAATGGCCAAGATTTTGAACCAACCTAAGTGTCCATCAGGAAACAAATGGATAAAGAAAATGTGGTACATATACACAATGGAATACTATATCACCATAAAAAATGAGATTCTGTCACTTGAAACAACATGGATGGAACTGGAGATCATTATGTTAAATAATAGAAGCCAGGCACAGAAAGACAAACATTACATGTTCATCCTTATTTGTGGAAGCTGAAAGTTAAAACAATTGAACTCATGAATATATAGAGAAAAAGAATGGTTACCAGAGGTCTGGAAGGGTAGCTTTGAGTGGAGGGAAGGTGGAATGGTTTGTGGGTAAAAATATTGTTAGATAGAATAAATAAGATCTATAGTAGTAATTGATAGTACAACAGGGTAACTACAGTCAACAATATTGTATATTTTAATGTAACTAAAAGAGTATTATTGGATTGTCTATAACAAAAAGAAAGGATAAATGCTTGATGTGATTAATATCCCACTTACTAGGATGTGATTATTACACACTGTATGCCCATATGAAAGTATCTCATATAACCCATAAATACATACATACTATGTACTCACAAAGACTAAAATATTTTTTAAAAGAAAATCATGTATCCTTATATATTTCTCTCTAGATTTAATATCCTTCTTAATTAAGTATATTATTTAGTAGTTCTTTCAGAAAGTGTCTATTAGAGTAAATCCTTTTTTAAAAAATCTGTTTTCTTGACACTCTGAGGATATTATCTTATTGTCTTCTGGCTTGTTTTTGGTACTGAAATTTATGATGTTGAGCTAATTATCCTTTTTTAGTATGTGTGACATAGAATATAGGTGGGATCATAAACTTTTTTTTCAATTTCCTTCTGCTCTGTCCTGCTGCATTTTGGAGACTGTAAAGCTGAAAACAGTTTTCCCTGAAAACTTTCACAACTAGTGATCCAAGTAGGATTTTTTGCTACTCAAATGCATTTGTGTAAGCTTGAATTTGGAACTCAGTTATGTGAAAGAGGATGCAGGGCATCAGAATTTCCTTGCTGGGGAGAACAGATTAAAGGCAGTGTGACTCAAACTGACAGTTGCAACAAGGTAAAATAATTTGGGCATTTGTCTTCCTGATCAAGCAGCAGCAGCCATGTCTGGGGGCCAGCAGCTATATTGGCAACCTCTCATTTAGACAAGCAAATAATTGTGCAGGAGCAGCAAGCAGTTCCCATGCTAGCCCAGATCTGAGGAGTAGCTTTGGGTACATTCATGAAAGTGCAGCCTAGTATCTGTTTATTGATCCATTTAATATTGACACAAGACTGTAATATGCTATAATAAACTTTCTGTGTAAGCCTGCCAAAGTGTATTATTTGCTCCTCAACTGTTCATAATCTTTTATCTTTGGCTGCTTTTTTTTAGATAGTCTCCTTTTCCTTTGGCATTTTGCTGTCTCAATATGCTGCATCTAGATGTGTATTTGTTACTTAACCTTGTTGTAACTAACTTCAGCACCACTGAATCTGAGAATTCACATTTTTATTTATATTGGAAAAATGTCAGCCATGACCTCTTCAGATATGATCTCTTCCAAATTCTCATTTAACTCCTTGTAAGATTCCTATCAGATGCATTCTGCAAATTCTCATTCTTTTCTCCTAATGTCTC
Organism: Callimico goeldii; assembly: GCA_963573925.1. Taxonomy (NCBI): domain Eukaryota; kingdom Metazoa; phylum Chordata; class Mammalia; order Primates; family Cebidae; genus Callimico; species Callimico goeldii. The sequence continues at coordinate 13,230 of CAUYOR010154210.1, forward strand.
CATTAAATTTTCCAACTGATTGTCTCTAGTATATTTTGGGAACTTTCTTCAAATCTATGTTCTAGTATATTCACTTTTTCCTAATCTTTTTGTTTTACCCATTTTAGATGTTATAAAGCTACATATAACGGAAGCTTTATTACAGTATTGACCAAATAGGAATTTATTTTTATCACACAACAGTACATCTGAAAGTTGGCAGTCCAGGACTGATGCAGCAGTCCCACAGTAGTATTAGTTCCCAAGTTCTCTGTTTTCTACTCTGCCAGTCTTAACATGTGATTGATTCTCATGATTGCCTTATGATAGCAAAATAGATACTGCATTTTATTCCTTCTGTTGCCTTTCAGGAAATAAGAATAAAGTAACAAAGAGGACAGAATCATTGATAGCAATTTGACTAAAACATTATCACGTGGGTATACTGGTGTAAGAATGCCAAGTAATGCAGTGTCTGTTTGTTTAATAATTTTGTCAACCCAAACAAAATTTGGGGTTATTATATTTTTAAAAGAAAGAGAAAATGGGTACTGGAAAGGCAATTTGAAGTATCTGCCACACAAATTCATTAAGCTTTTTAAAAAGAATTATTACAATAATTTCTGTATATTTTAATTATTAAGGTCTATTTCCCTGTTCGTTTTTCACAGTGTCTTACCTTAAATTTCAGTTCTTTCATTTATGCCTTTAGCCATTTAAAAAGAAGACATACATGAGACCAACAAACATATAAAAAAATGCTCATCATCACTGGTCATTAGAGAGATGCAAATCAAAACTACATTGAGACACCATCTCACACCAGTTAGAATGGCAATCATTAAAAAATCTGGAGACAACAGATGCTGGAGAGGATGTGGAGAAATAGGAACACTTTTACACTGCTGGTGGGAGTGTAAATTAGTTCAACCATTGTGGAAGACAGTGTGGC
>CAUYOR010154211.1:0-13802 GCA_963573925.1 Callimico goeldii
ATATCTATCTTGTTCATTATAATGTCTGTTTCAAACTGTCTCCATTCTATTATTAAAATGTTAGGAGGCTGAGGCAGGAGAATTGCCTGAACCCAGGAGGCAGAGGTTGCGGTGAGCCGAGATCGCGCCATTGCACTCCAGCCTGGGTAACGAGCGAAACTCCGTCTCAAAAAAAAAAAAAAAATGTTTTCGGCAGGCCGGGCACGGTGGCTCGTGCCTGTAATCCTAGCACTTTGGGAGGCCAAGGTGGGTGGATCACCTGAGGTCAGGAGTTCAAAACCAGTTTGGCCATCATGGTGAAACTCCATCTTTTAAAAATAAATAAATAAATAAAATGTTTTTGGCAGCTGGGCATTGTGGCTCACGCCTGTAATCCCCAGTGCTTTGGGAGACCAAGGCAGGAGAATTGCTTGAGCCCAGGACTTTGAGACCAGCCTGCGTAACATGGGGAGACACTCATCTCTACAAAAAAAAAAAAAAATTTAAAGAATTAGCGGGGCATAGTGGCTGTGCGCCTGTAGTCCCAACTACTCAGGAGGCTGAGGTGGGAGGATTGCTTGACCCCGAGTTAGCAGTGAGCTGCACTGCACTCTATCCTGGACGACAGAGTGAGACCCCGTCTCAGGTACACAAAATGTTTTTGTCCTGTTTTTATACCAAGTGTCTCTGTCTCAGGGGGTGACTTTATTTCCTACCTCAAACGGAAAAGTGAAGCTATCAGAAGGGGACTCTTTCAGCTTCCTCCCACCTTCGCCCATGCCCATTATCACCTTTTCTCCTCCTCCTGACCTTCTTCTGCATCCTGGATCATATTCCTTCCTTACCTCTCTTTTCAGGGCCTTTATGTGTCAATCATCCCAGCTTCCTTCCACATCTTTAAATTTTCACTTCCTTACTGGCTTCTTACCATCTAAATATTTTCAGGCCTTTCCCATCTTAATAAAATACTTTAACTTCTTTTCCTCCTGCTACATTTCTTTTAACTCTCTCCTTAATAGCTTGATATAGTGAACAAGTTGTGTATATTTGGTGATACTATTTCCTTACCTCCCATTCATTCTTTGACTCATTGTGAAAAGCACAATTAATATAGGTTCCTTTACTGAACACCTGTGAACCAAAGCATGGTGTTAGATCCTTTTTGTAAATTTTTCTCAATTAATTCTCATAACAGGCATATTAAGGCGGGTGTACCATGTTTTATAGGTAAGAGAACAGAGTTAGAAAGATTGAATATCTAGGTTAATATTATAATACTTTTAATGACAAGTGGAATTCAAGCCATCTCCATTAACTCTAGTCTCTAAGACCTTAGCCCCTAGTTTATCGCCTCCTGGTGCCCACTGCCCAGGTTCTGAATAGTATTTTTCAAAGTCACCCATAACCTTAATTTTATTAAACCAAATAACACTTTCCAGTCAATACCTAGCTGTACCTGTCAGCGGTATTAGACACCTTGACTCTGTCACTCCCTGCCTTTGCAGCCTCAGCTCTTCATGTGCAGGTGACTTTGTTCTGGGCTTCCTTAATATCATATACCCTTGTTTTTTCTCCTACCTCTGGTTTTTCACAATCAATCCTCTCCATAGTCTTTTTTTCAATGTTGTCTTCTTTTACTCATCCCCTAAAGTTGATGTTCATTGGAACATCAACAATCTAGACTGAGATAATCTCATACCACAGTACACATGCCCTTTATGTGATCCACTGCTTCCATTCTTCAATGCTGATAACTTCACCTGGACAATTCCAATGCATTCTTTAGGTCTTGATTAAATGTTACCTCTGCCTTGGAAGTCTTGTTGAACCATAATCTCCAGATTAGTTTAGATATGCCGTTAGTGTATTTTTCCTCTTATAGTCCATATCATACATGATGTTAAATACTTATTTCATCAGCACTCTTTCCTGCCAGCCATTCTCCTCCTAAAGAGAAGAGATTGCTCTTGTCTTGCTTGCTAGTCTATTGCCTTCTCTCAGCACATATCAGACCCAGAATAAATATCCTTTTAATAAATGAATTGCGAGCATGTAATAATCTATTTCTTCTGATAGTTTCAACTGTGAGTTCAACATGGAGGCAAACCAGTGCTCCCTGCTGGTGGAACCATCTTACCCAGACCTGGTCATTAATGTAGGAGAAGTGACTCTTGGAGAAGAAAACAGAAAAAAGCTGCAGAAAATTCAGAGAGACCAAGAGAAGGAGAGAGTTCTCCGGGCTGCCTGTGCTTTATTAAACTCAGGAGGAGGAGTGATTCGGATGGCCAAGAAGGATGAGCATCCCGTGGAGATGGGGCTGGATTTAGAAAAATCTTTGAGAGACCTTATCCAGTCCTCAGATTTGCAGGCTTTTTTTGAGACCAAGCAACAAGGAAATTGTTTTTATATTTTTGTTAAATCTTGGAGCAGTGACCCTTTCCCTGAAGATGGCTCTGTCAAGCCCCGCCTTTGCAGCCTCACTTCTTCATTATACCGTAGATCTGAAACCTCTGTGCTTCCCATGGATTCAAGAGAAGCATTCTGTTTCCTCAAGACCAAGAAAAAGAATGCAAAAATCTTGGAAGAAGGACCTTGTCACAAAGTTCACAAGGTTATACACCACGAGCTCCCTAACACGGATCCTGCTGACACAGTTTTCCAAAAAGACTATCTTGAATATGGTGAAATCCTGCCTTTTCCCGAGTCTCAATTAGTAGAGTTTAAACAGTTCTCTACAAAACACATCCAAGAATATGTAAAAAACATAATTCCAGAATACATCTCTGCATTTGCAAACACCAGGGGAGGATATCTTTTTATTGGAGTGGATGATAAGAGCAGGAAAATCCTGGGATGTGCAAAAGAAAATGTTGACCCTCACTCTTTGAGATGGAAAATAGAAAATGCAATATACAAATTACCTTGTGTGCATTTTTGCACACAACCCCAATGCCGGATAACCTTCACACTCAAAATTGTGGATGTGTTAGCTCGGGGAGAGCTATATGGCTATGCTTGTATGATCAGAGTAAAGCCATTCTGCTGTGCTGTGTTCTCAGAAGCTCCCAAGTCATGGATAGTGAAGGACAAGCATGTCTGCAGCCTGACAACCGAGAAATGGGTAGGGATGATGACAGACACAGATCCAGGTAAGAGGGAGAAAGCCCCTCCTTCCCTGTCCTTTCTACATCCTTGGCACCTCCCATGTTAAATTTTCTTTGCTGCCTATGACTTTGGCCATCTTATATCCACTGAACACTTTATTTTGAATCCCCAAGTATCCTACTTTTCATACATGAGAAAATTTTGTTGGGTGATTAGAAACCTAACTCACACGTTTTACAAGTGACAACTTTTTACCTCAGTAACTGAACAGAAAATTATTTGAGAATGGCCACCTTTACAGTGATGTACTGGAATGACTCTTACTGGCTTTAGGATCAATTATTAAATTTTCAGGAATTCTTGAGCTAGTTGTGAAACATAACTATTACTAAAAATTAGGTTACATATACTTGCACCTAAATAAATTATATCAGAAACAAATGTAATAAATTCAAACTCACCAATTCCTAATTATTTGCTATATTTTGCTATTATCTTTGCTTGAGAGATTATTTACATCTATTGTATTTATGTGGTGGGAATATTATAAAATGGAGTGCTATGGTGCATTGCTTTCCAACTCTGTATTTAGTGATGATCACATTAGGAGCTTGAAATTGTACATGGTAGGAAGATTTATAACCCAGAAACTGGCAGTTGGCTACGAACGCGGGAACTCTTCTCAATTAGACCTGTTTAGTAAACCATCACCAGCATAGTACTGCTTTCTGGGGTTGCTTATTTGAAGAATTAAAAGTTCTTTGGGCTGGGCTTGGTGGCTCATGCCTCTAATCCCAGCATTTTGAAAGCCTGAGGTAGGCGGGTCACCTGAGCAGGAGTTCAAGACCAACATGGTGAAACCTCGTCTCTACTAAAACTATAAAAATTAGTCGGGCATGATGGTGTGCACCTGTGCTCCCAGCTGCCTGGGGGGCTGAGGCAGGAAACTCGCTTGAACCTAGGAGGAGGAGGTTGCAGTGAGCCAAGATAGTGCCACTACACTCTAGCCTGGACAATAGAGCAAAATTCTGTCCCAAAAACAAAAATATAAATAAATAAATAAATAAATAAATAAATAAAAGCCCTTTGGATTGAAGTTTGCTATCACTTTATAATAGTACCTCTGCCTAAATTAAGATGTAGTTTATCTCTTGATTCTTGAGGACACTGTTAATTTTGTAGCTCAGGAAAATTTGAAAGTAGCTCAGGGACGAGCATGGTGGCTGACACCTATAATTCCAGCACTTTGGGAGGCTGAGGTGGGAGGATCACTTGAGCCCCAGAGTTTGAGGCTGCAGCGAGCCATGATTACACCAATGCACTCCAGCATGGGTGAGAGTGAGACCCTGTCTCAAAAACAAAAGAACAGAAAGTATTTCAGGATGATGAGGGTAACGGGGATAGGGATGTATTCAGGGTTTGTCCTCAATACCTTTCATATTATTCCATGTCCCTGTTTATTCTGTTGATAATTTGCCTTTTCTTCCACTCATCATCACGTACCCATTATGCTGTATGCCAGCAGCTATAATCTGCTCTACTCCTCTGCTCCTAAGTTTTAAATATTTCTTTCCTTGCATCACTACTGCTTCCCAAACATGTTTCTATATTTACCCCATCATGCTATAATTTGGCGGGCTAGTGGGCTATCTCAGTGTCTCTGTAACACCTGAGAATACCCCAAGTCTGGAGAAATACAGAGAGAAGAACATAAAAATTGGGACACCCTCTTCTGAGTAAAGTGGATGGGTATTTGGAAAGAAGTGTTATAAAGCTGACCTCAATCTCCAAAGCACATGAAAAAGTTAAACAATGCACTCTATAATGTCCCTTGATTTCGTACAGTATCTCATTATAACTTCAGGAATAAGCATAGGTGTCAGAATGGCACCCAGGCTGGAGTGCAGTGGCGTGATCATAGTCCACTGCAGCCTTGAACTCCTGGGCTCAAGCGACCCTCTCGCTTCCATCTCTTGAGTAGCTGAGACTACAAGCATGAGCTACTGTGCCCAAGCCCTAAGCTATTTTTTAAGTGTGAGTAACAGTAATTGCAAGTCAGATATGAGGTGATATTTGACAGAGTTGAGACTTGGGTTCAGGAGAGGTGGGGGCTGTTGGAGAGGGGATGTAAAAGAAGATACATGCACAGACAGGAGTACTAAAAGAATGTGCTGGGTATCATAAGGGTGTACAAACAAAATGCTATCCAGATACAGAGAACAAAGATTTATAATGAATAGAGAAATACATTTAAACTTCCAAATAATGGCTTTTCAGTGGTGGATTTTGGTGACCTTGATATGCAGTAAAGGCACTTATATAGACAGAGTGAATGGGGAGTTATTTTGATATTATTCCTCAAGTCACACTGTTTAGAAAGTCGCATATTCCACCTATTGATAAGTCCTCTTTCAGTCATGAGGAGATAAACTAGCATGTCAGAATAACAGGAATTTTCTTTCTTTCTTAAGATCTTGTACAGTTGTCCAAAGATTTTGAATCTCAGCTGAGTCTTTCTGGTGGGCCTCCCCTTAGCAGACCAGTGTACTCCAAGAAAGGCCTGGAACATAAAAAGGAACTCCAGCAACTCTTATTTTCAGGTAATTATGGTTTGTCTACTCAACACCAACCAGTTTCTATGTTAGGATAAAGGGAGATTAAACTATATATTTATTTTGTAAAATCCTGAAAGTATGCTCTGCACACCCGTATGTAAGTTGTGATGATGTTACAATCCTATTGGTGATAAGTGGTTTAGAAATGAAACCTCACTGACCCCACTAGCTTAAGCAGCATCACACATAGAATCCAGGAACATTGTTGGGAAAACTGGCTAGCAATGTGCATAGTCCACTGCAGCCTTGAACTCCTAGAAACTGGACCACTTCCTGACACCTTACGCTAAAATGAACTCCAGATGGATTAAAGATCTAAACATAAGACCTAACATCATAAAAAACCCTAGAAGAAAACCTAGGCAAAACCATTCAGGACATAGGCATAGGCAAGGACTGCATGACCAAAACACCAAAAGCACTGGCAACAAGAGCCAAAATAGACAAATGGGACCTAATGAAACTCCACAGCTTCTGCACAGCAAAAGAAACAGTCATTAGAATGAATCAGCAACCAACAGAATGGGAAACATTTTTTGCAGTTTACGCATCTGACAAAGGGCTAATGTCCAGAATCTACAAAGAACTAAAACAGATTTACAAGAAAAAAACAAACAAACCCATTCAAAAGTGGGCGAAGGATATGAACAGACACTCTGCAAAAAAAGACATATGTGAGGCCAACAAACATATGAAAAAATGCTCATCATCACTGGTCATTAGAGAAATGCAAATCAAAACTACATTGAGATACCATCTCATGCCGGTTAGAATGGCGATCATTAAAAAATCTGGAGACAACATATGCTGGAGAGGATGTGGAGAAATAGGAACACTTTTACACTGTTGGTAGGAGTGTAAACTAGTTCAACCATTGTGGAAGACAATGTGGAGATTCCTCAAGGACCTAGAAATAGAAATTCCATTTGACCCAACAATCCCATTACTGGGTATATATCCAAAGGATTATAAATCGTCCTATTATAAAGACACGTGCACACGTATGTTCATTGCGGCACTGTTTACAATAGCAAAGACCTGGAACCAACCCAAATGCCCATCAATGATAGACTGGACAGGGAAAATGTGGCACGTATACACCATGGAATACTACGCAGCCAAAAAAACGATGAGTTCTTGTCCTTTGTAGGGACATGGATGAACCTGAAAACCATCATTCTCAGCAAACTGACACAAGAACAGAAAATCAAACGCATGTTCTCACTCATAGGTGGGTGTTGAACAATGAGAACACATAGACACAGGGAGGGGAGCATCACATACTGGGATGGTGTGTGATGGGAGGAAATAGGGGAGGGACAGCAGGGGGTGGGGAGTTGGGGAGAGATACCATGGGGAGAAATGCCAGATATAGGTGAAGGGGAGGAAGGCAGCAAACCACACTGCCATGTGTGTACCTATGCAACAATCTTGCATGTTCTTCACATGTACCCCAAAACATAAAATGCAAAAAAAAAAATTTTAACTAAATAAACAAAAGTGTGTTCGAGAAACAGTGAGTAGGGCATGGTGGTGGCAGAAGGTTAAAGTGTATGGCCCGAGGACGGTGATAGCCAGATGAGAGGCCGACGTGACAGGTGAGAAAACTCTGAACCCATCTGATCTTTGATTTCTGGCTTACGGAGACATGTAGAGAAATGTTTGGTCCCTCTCAGGATAGAAAGACAGGACTGAGTCCTAGGAATTACCCTGAAGCAGCATCGCCACCCATCCACTCTGCCTCCAGCAACATCCGTGCCATTTCTCTCCCAGACTCCCTCAAGGTGAGGCAGGTGGTGACAGTATGACTTCTGGAGCCAGCCACCTTGCCCAAGTCCAGCGTCCAGCTCTCACATGTTGGGCCCCAGGGGCAGGGCAGGAGAGACTGCAGCCAAGACAGGGGTAGTGTCCAGACAGTGGACAGCATGATGTAGCCGAGCCCCAGTAACCCTCGGGTCCCCCCCGTCGTCCCTGGGCTCTGTGCCCAAACCTGAGCTCATGCCCCTTCATCTTGCCAGGCCTATTCCGGCTTCGTGTTAACTGGCTGCCCAGGACCCTGCTGGTGACACCTGCCACCACCTCCAAATGCCTTCTGTGGCTGCCCTACATCCTGCTTATGCCAGCGAGGCCCTGGGACCTGTCCTTGGGCAATCTGGGAAAGGGCAGCTTCCAGCTGTGGCTCAGAGCCTGGGGAGGGGTTGGGTCAGCGGATGTGTTTGTTCCTGTAGTTCTCCTGGTTGCCCTGTGTTTACAGGGGTGTTTTTGGGGGATGGTGCCCACACCATTTTTTGTCTCGACTCCTAGAACAAATTGAATCAAAGGAATTCCAGGCCTGTGAAAGTGGAGAAAGAATTTTAGGGTCAGAGCCATTGAAGACTTTGCCTAGGGCCTAGATCTTCTTTCTCCTAAAGGCCTCACCCACAGCATGCCACACAAATACGTCACATAATACACAAACACACGTCGTGTTTCGTAGTAAGCAGAATTCTTTCTCACACTATGCTCAGGAACGGTATACTAGTTGACGATGCATTTGTGCATTATCAATGTGGGAAGTTGAAAAATTCCTTTCTTGTTAAAGTGTGCTAACAACTTTGCTAACTATGTAGTTGTTAGACACGCCATGTTTACAGGCACGTAGTACACTCTATGTCCTTGTACTTCAAGCAAGATATCTGTGCTGGACTTGCTCACAGGCATGTCCCAGCTCTCCACTGCTCTCACCTGTTCAGAAAAGTTTTAAGTTATTAGCCAATCAGGTTTTAGTTTAGATTGTGAGATCTGGCTCCAGCCAATAGAGATCAGACACAGCAGTAAGGATGACCCCAAATGTCAAAGAAAGAAATGTGTGTTTCCCTTTGTTCATTGTATTCTCGTGGCAAAATGGCTAGTAAGAGTTCCCTCCCTGCAGTCCAGGAAGTAAAAATTGCATTGTTGAAAGATCCTTCATCTCACCGCTAATTTTTCCTTGTGGCACCGAGCATCTGTTTCCAACAATCAAATATTAACTTTAGTTAGGTGCAGTGGAACCTACTTCTAGCCCCAGCTACTTGGGAGGCTGAAGGGGGAGGATCTCTTGAGCCCAAGAGTTTGAATCCAGCCTGGGCAACATAATGAGACCCCATCTCTAACAAAATGAAATGAAATAATAAAGTATACATATATTAACTTTGATTTTCTTTTCTTCTTTTTTTTTTTTGAGAGAGTTTTGCTCTTGTCACCCAGGCTGGAATGCAATGGCAGAATCTCAGCTCACTGCAACCTCTGCCTCTAGGGTTCAAGTGATTCTCCTGCCTCAGCCTCCCAAGCAGCTGGGATTACAGGCAAGTGCCACCATTCCCAGCTAATTTTTGAATGTTTAGTAGAGAAAAGGTCTTGCCATGTTGGCCAGGCTAATCTCGAACTCCTGACCTCAGGTGATCTGCCTGCCTCAGCCTCCCAAAGTGCTGGGATTACAGGTGTGAGCCACCACGCCCAGCCTGATTTTTTTTTTGTTTTTTTGATACAGAGTCTCACTCTGTTGCCCAGGCTGGTATGCAGTGGCATGATCTCAGCTCACTATAACCTCTGCCTTCTGGGTTCAAGCAGTTCTCCTACCCCAGCCTCCCGAGCTGGACTACAGGTGCATGCCACCATGCCTGGCTAATTTTTGTAATTTTAGTAGAGATGGGGTTTCACTATGTTTGCCAGGCTGTTCTCGAAATCCTGACCTCATGATCTGCCCACTTCAGCCTCCCTGATTTTCTTTTCTTTTCTTATTTGGAAGCCGACAATTTTCCCCAGGTGTCAGGCATCGTAGGCTCTTTCCACACTGCGTCTGAAGCAGCAGGCTCTGAAGACCCTTCCACAGCAGCTCCCCGGGTCTGCCCAGTTTCCTCTGCTTGGACTGTCTTTTCCCACCTGCCTCGCTTGGCTGGTGCCCGATCATCTTTCAGATCTTGGTTTAAAAGTCACCTCCGGCCAGGCACGGTGGCCCTCACCTGTAATCCCAGCACTCTGGGAGGCCGAGAAGGGTGGATCAGCTGAGGTCAGGGGTTCGAAACCAGCCTGCCCAACATGGCGAAACCCTGTCTCTACTAAAAATACAAAAATTAGCCAGGTGTGGTGGTGCGTGCCTGTAATCCCAGCTACACAGGAGGCTGAGGCAGGAGAATTGCCTGAACCCGGGAGGTGGAGGTTGCAATGAGCTGAGATTGTACCACCGCACTCCATCCTGGGCAACGGAGGGAGACTCCATCTCAAAAAATAAAATTTTTTTAAAAAATTAATAAATACAAGTCACCTCCTCTAAGAAGCCCTCTCTGAAGTCCCGCGTCCTCAGACCGAGTGAGCTACCCAAACTTTGTGCTGCCACGTCACACTGCCTTGTAACTCCTTGGCTATGAGTTGGCCTCTTCCATCAGATTATGAGTCCAAGAGGGTAGGATCTGTCTCATTCATTATCCTCAGACCAGTATTTCTCTGAAAATGTAAAGTGCCTATATATATATGTATATGTGTATAATACATATATATGTATTTTTAAAAAATTTTTTGAGACAGTCTTGTTCTGTCACCTAGGCTGGAGTGCAGTGGCATGATCTTGGCTCACTGCAACCTCCACCTTTTGGGTTCAAGCAATTCTCTGCCTCAGCCTCCTGAGTACCTGGGATTACAGGCGCCCAACATCATACCCGGCTAATTTTCGTATTTTTAGTAGAGATGGGTTTCACCATCTTGGCCAGGCTGGTCTTGAACTCCTGACCTCATGATCCACCCACCTCAGCCTCCCAAAGTGCTGGGATTACAGGCATGATCCACCATGCCTATTAAAAAAAAAAAAGTAGGCCAGGCTCGGTGGCTCACGCCTGTAATCCTAGCACTTTGGGAGGCCGAGGTGGGTGGATCACCTGAGGTCAGGAGTTCAAGACAGCCTGGCCATCATGGTGAAACCCCATCTTATAAAAAATAATAATAATGATAATAATAAATAAATAAATAAAAATTTTTAAAAAGCATCGTAAAGTGCTTATAAATGTCAGCAGGGAAATGAGGCAAAAGGACCTTGAAGTCGGCACTGGGGCTGGTTCTCCAACAGCCTTAAAATGCTAAGAGCTACCACTTCTCAGGTATCGTTTCAGGGTCTCACTCATCCAGAAGGTTGGTGCCGTTATTAACTACATTTTGCAGTTGAGGAAACTGAGGCAGAACAGAGAAGGTAAGAAACGAACCCAAGGTCACACAGTACTTCAGTGTTCTTAACCATGCGTGCTGTGTCAGATTTAGCATGAAGCAAGCACACACTGAAAGGGGGCTGTTGTGTTTGTTTCTTCAAAGGGAGGGGACTATGAAGAGATAAGGCTTTTGAGACCTGAGGGGGTCATCCTTTCCTTTGGGAGGGGGTTGGGAATCTGCCTGTGAGTTCTGGGTCTCCAGGGATGAGTCCATGTCTTCACAGGTGCAGGCCCCAGAGTCCAGAAGGAAAGTGGGTGTATGTGGCTTGAGGCAGATCAATTCGGTGTAATTGACACACAGAGTGGGGAGAAGCAGCCCAGCCAGGCAGCATGTAGGGTCTCTAGGGACCACCCATAATGAAACTTAGTTGGGGCTAGGGTCCCTACCAGGCATCTTATTTACATATCTCCCTTGATGGGGAGCTTGCCCCATCTCACTGTCATTTTCCCTGTGGGGGATCTGACCATGCCAAGTTCTTGTGCCCACCGAGCTGATACCTGCCCCCCTGGGGCTTCCTCAGGGCATGGTGCTCTGGGCCCTGCAGGGTTGCGCCTTCTCTCCTTTCTCCAGGAGCTGAGTGAGCGTCTGGGCTTTCCTGGTCTTCAGCCAGGGCTCCTGCCTCTCTCCTGTTTGTCCCAACCCCCAATCCTGACAGTCAAGGTCTTTAGTCCTTGAGCCCATCCCGTTCCTTCTTCTAGGCTCCTGGCCCACAAGCCCCCTCCCTGGCCCGGGGCCCCACTAGCCAGTTACCTCATTACTGAATGGTCGCTCCCATCTGTGTCTTCCCATGAGTTTGCAGGCCCCTGAACAGCTTCGGCCCTCTTTTACAGATGGAGGGCATTTAGCTCAGGGAAGGGAAGCCATTGACCCAGAATGGTAATTCAAGTTCATGTCATCCTGACCCCAGAGCATTACTCTGAGCATCTCCAAAGATGAAATAGTTAAGGCCAGGTGTGGTGGCTCACACTTATAATCCATATACTTTGGGAGGCAGAGGCAGAAAGATCATTTGAGCCCATGAGTTCAAGACCAGCCTGGATAACATAAGGAGACCTCCCCCTCCATTCCTGTCTGTACCAAAAAAAAAATTTTTTTTTCCTTTTTTCCTTTATTTTTTAAATTTTTTTATTTCTACCAGCAATGTTAGCACACACAAAAAAAATTTTTTTAAGAAAGATTCTCACTCTGTTGCCCAGGCTGGAATGCAGTGGCACAGTCTCGGCTCATTGCAACCTCTGCCTCCCAGGTTCAAGCAATTCTCCTGCCTCAGCCTCCCAAGTAGCTGTGATTATAGGTGCCTGCCACCATGCTCGGCTAATTTTTTGTATTTTTAGTAGAGATGGGGTTTCACCATGTTGGCCAGGCTGGTCTCAAACTCCTGACATCATGATCTGCCCACCTCGGCCTCCCAAAGCCCTAGGATTACAGCCGTGGGCCACCACCGCTCCCAGCCACGACAAAAAAAAATTTGAAAGGCCAGGTGGGGTGGCTCACAGCTGTAATCCAAGTGTTTTGGGAGGCTGAAGCGGGCGGATCACTTAAAGTCAGGAGTTCGAGACCAGCCTGACCAACATGGTGAAACCCCTTCTCTACTAAAAATACAAAAATCAGCTGGGTGTGGTGGTGTGTGCCTATAATCCCAGCTACTCAGGAGGCTGAGGCAGGAGAATCACTTGAAACTGGGAGGCAGAGGTTGCAGTGGGCCAAGATTGCACCATTGCACTGTGACCTGGGGGACAAAAACAAAACTCCATCTAAAAAAAAAATTTTTTTTCTTCAATAGCTGGGCTGGCTACTCTGGGTACGCTGCCTATGGGGCAGCCCTGCTCCACAAGGAGCAGTACCAAAAAGGCAAAGAAAAAAAAATAGCTGAGCATGGTGACACGTGCATGTAGTCCCAGCTATTTAGGAGGCTGAGGTGGAAGGAGGGCTTGAGCCCTGTAATTCGAGACTGCAGTGAGTCATGATCTTGCCACCACACTGGAGCCTGAGTGATAGAGCAAGACTGTCTTGAAAAAGAAAAACAGAAGTGAAAAAGTTGAGCCTGTGGCCAGTGAGCTGAGCCAGGGCCTGGAAAGTGGAGAACTGAGGCCAGGTGCAGTGGCTCAACGCCTGTAATCCCCGCTGTATTAGTCCATTCTCACACTGCTAATAAAGAAACACCCAACACCGGGTAACTTATAAAGAAAGAGAGGTTTAAAGGACTCACAGTTCCACACGGCTGGGGAGGCCTCACAGTCATGGCAGAAGGGGAAAAGCACATCTTACACGGTGGCAGACAAGAGAGAAAATGAGAGCTGAGCGGAGAGGGGTTTCCCCTTATAAAACCATCAGATCTCGTGAGACTTACTCACTACCACAGAAACAGTATGGAGGAACCACCCCATGGTTCAATTACTCGAACCGGGTCCCTCCCACAACACGTGGAAATTATGGGAGCTACAATTCAAGATGAGATGTGGGTGTGGACACAGCCGAACCACATCACCGCCACTTTGGGAGGCCAAGGAGGGAGGATCACAAGCCCAGGAGTTCATGACTAGCCTGGTCAACGTTGCAAAACCCGTCTCTACAAAAATACAAAAAATTAGCCATGCATGGTGGCAAGAGTAATCCCTCCTGTACTCAGGAGGCTGAGGTGAGAGGATCACCTGAGCCTGGGTGGTAAAGGCTGCAGTGAGCTGTCTTTGTGCCACTGCACTTCAGCCTGGGCAACAGAGTGAGATCCTGTCTTAAAAAAAAAAAAGAAGGCCGGGCGTGGTGGCTCACGCCTGTAATCCCAGCACTTTGGGAGGCCGAGGCGGGTGGATCACAAGGTCAAGAGATCGAGACCATCCTGGTCAACATGGTGAAACCCCATCTCTACTAAAAATACAAAAAAATTAGCTG
>CAUYOR010154212.1:0-16665 GCA_963573925.1 Callimico goeldii
CCACCATGCCCAGCTAATTTTTCGTATTTTGAGTAGAGATGGGTTTCACCATGTTGACCAGGATGGTCTCGATCTCTTGACTTCGTGATCCACCTGCCTCGGCCTCCCAAAGTGCTGGGATTACAGGCGTGAGCCACCGCGCCCAGCTAATTTTAATAATATATCTTATTTAGCCTAATATGTTCATAGCATTATCATTTCAAAATATAATCGATATAAAAATTACTGGCTTTGGGAAGCCAAGGCAGACAGATTGCCTGACCTTAGGAGACCAGCCTGGACAACGTGGTGAAGCCCTGTCTCTACTAAAATACAAAAAATTAGCCAGGCATGGTGGCGGGCACCTGTAATCCCAGCTATTCAGGAGGCTGAGGCAGGAGAATTGCTTGAACCTGGGAGGTGGAGGTTGCAGTGAGCCAGGATCACACCACTGCACTCCAACCTAGGCAACACTGTGAGACTCTGTCACAAAAAAAAAAAAAAAATTACATATATATATATATATATATATATATAGGTTGGGGTGTTTTACATTCCTTTTTCATTCTAAGGCTTAGAAATGCTGTCTTGTACACTTACAACCCATCTCAGTTTGGAATCGTTGCATTTCCAGTGCTCAGTAGTACACAGACCGGTGACTGTCATATTGAACAGCTCAGCTCCAGTGGGGAAGACTAAGACCAAAACTCTTATCCTCCTTATAATGTTACATTGAGCCTTCCCCACTGGAAGAAGTAAATCATGCTCCATTACAAACTGATAAGTGCCATGAAGGGAGAGCAGGGGGCGCTATAGGCAGGGACAGGGAAACATTACAGAACTCTTGCAGCACTCGTCCCCACCCTTGCTCAGTCTCTCATGGGAGGCCAGTGTCTTTTCTCAGATCCGACCACCACACGCCTCAGCTCAGGCAGCTGTAAAATGGAACACTGAGTGATTCTTCCAGCTGATCTTTGGTCATCCCTCGTCTGAGGCCCGAGACGTGACTTGCTTTGGTTTCTCATGGTTTTCTCAGGTGCCAAGTCACCAACATCGCAGTCTCTCACCCAGGGCAGCTGTAGTTGGTTTGCAAGGCCACTGGCTGGGATAATTTTTTTATCCAGGACAAAAGGAAGGCAGCATTTGAATTCAGAATGGCAATTTGAATCCCCAGACCTGGTGTGATTTTTGCCCCTTCCATTTGCTAACTGGGTGACCTTGGGCAAGTGGCTTGACCTCCTTGAGCCTCAGTTTTCTAATCTGTACAATGGGGTGGGTGGCAGCAGCCATTCGGTGATTGGTGTGCCCATGGAGACAGACTATCGTGAAAACTGTGGCACACGGTAAACGTTCGGTGTCATATTTTTTTTATTAGCCCATCAGGGATGTCCCCCCACCAAGATTCTGAATTACTTGCCCCCTCCTCGGGGCTCACAGGAGCCGCCAGTGTTTGCACCTCCTCCTGTGTTATGGTTCCTACTGGCCGTAGCTGCATCTCCCACTCAACCACATGTCCACAGAGGGGAAACTGAATCCTGTCCCTCTAAGCAAGGATAAAAATCTACGCATGGGGTCAGGTGGGGTGGCTCAGGCCTGTAATCCCAGCACTGTGGGAGGCTGAGGCAGGTGGATCAATTGAGGTCAGGAGTTCGAGACCAGCCTGGCCAACATGGCGAAACCCCATCTCTACTAAAAATACAAAAAATTAGCTGAGTGTGGTGGCGTATACCTGTAATCAGTTACTCGAGAGGCTGAGGCAGGAAAATCACTTGAACCTGGGAGGCAGAGGTTACAGTGAGCTGAGATCATGCCACTGCACTCCAGCCTGGGCAACAGAGTAAGACTCTGTCTCAAAATCAGTCAATCAATCAATCAATCAATCAATCAATGTAAATTAAGGAAAATAATCTACCCGTGGCTTGGTGATTTTCCCTTTGTCCAGTTTCTAGAACTTTTTTTTCTGCCCTCCCCACAGTGACTTCCCCTTCTCAGGGAGATATTTCCCGATGTTCTGTTACCAAACTGGGTCAGCCTCCCCAAGCCCCCCAAGCCCCACCCCCACAACTTACACACTCCCAGGGCCACCCTGGGCTTTTCTTTCAAGTGTTTAGCACTTGTAATTAACGAGTCATCTGGGGAAGCTGCCTTAATGCCAGTGTCCCCGGGACTGCAAGTCCCATAAGGGTGGGGCCCAAGTCTGCCTTAGTCTTGGCTGGGTGCTCAGCCCACAGTGCTTGGCACAAAGCAGGTCATTCATGCTGGAAGGTGAGAGACCAGGGACTTGCTCAGAATAACAGTGAGAGGGATTACCAACCTTTTGTAATGGATCTTTTTTTTTTTTTTTTTTTTTTTTGAGACAGGGTCACGCTCTGTTTCCCAGGCTGGAGTGCAGTGGTGCTATCATAGCTCATGGCAGCCTTGAAATCCTGGCATCAAACAATCCTCTCGCTCAGCCTCCTGGGTAGCTGGGACAACAGGCATGCACCATCGTGCCTGGTTCATTTTTTATCTTTTGTAGAAAGAGGGTCTCACTATGTTGCTCAGGCTAGTTCCTGAACTCAAACAGTCCTCTTGCCTCAGCCTCACAAATCGCTGGGATTAGAGGCATAAGTCACCACTCCCAGCCTGAAACTAACCTTTTTTAATCATTTGTTCAACATCCACCATACATTTCCACCCCTTTCAAAGAAGGTAGTTCTGTTACCCTCCAGTATTTGCTGAAGTTGTTTGATATCTTACGACAGCTTTAGCAATTTCTCTTTAATTTTCAATGGCAAGAAATATTCTCCAGACGTGTCCCACTTCCCTAAAACATGTTTCATATTTGAACTTCCAGTCCACCCTTTACTAATAACAAGTGTTACCAACACACTGTGTACGGGCCCTGTGCTCAGCACTAAGGTGCAGCTCCATTTAATCCCAGCAGGCCCTGGAGGTAGGTCCTGTCATTTACCCCAAGTTTTACAGATGAAACTGAGGATCAGAGAGGGACAGTGATCTGCCCAAGGTCACACAGCCTGCACATGGTGGAGCTGGGTTTTCAACCCAGATTTTCTAACTCCAGAGCCCATACTTTTAGCCTTCATTTCTCCTCCTTGCCCCTCCCCCATCCCATGTTTGCATAGGTAGAAAATGACTAAGGCCAGGTGGGGCGGGGGCGGGGGGTTTGCTGTAATCCCAGCAATTTGGGAGACCAAGGCAGGAGGATGGCTTGAGCCCAGGAGTTTGAGAGCAGCCTGGGCAATGTAGCAAGACCCCATCTCTTCAAAAAAAGAAATATGTGTCCGGGCCTGGTGGCTCATGCCTGTAATCCCAGCACTTTGGGAGGCTGAGGTGGGCAGATCACCTAAGGTCAGGAGTTTGAAACCAGCCTGGCCAGCAGGGCCAAACCCCGTCTCTACCAAAAGTACAAAAAATTTAGCCAGGCATGGTGGCGGGTGCCTATAATCCTAGCTACTCAGGAGGCTGAGGCAAGAAAATTACTTGAACCCGGCAGGCGGAGGTTGCAGTGAGCCGAGATGACACTCCAGCATTCCAGCCTGGGCGACAGAGAGAGGCTCCTTCTCAAAACAAAAGCCTGCAGATGTTTCCTTGCAGAAAAAAAAACAAAAAGATGAAATTTGCTTGCAGATGCCATAGTTACATGACCCTTTCTCCTGTTGTCTCCAAAGGTGGTGGCTCTTAGTAAGAGAAGTCAGGAGGCGGAGGCGGCTTTTCTGAGTGTTTACAAGCAATTAATTGAAGCACCAGGTAAGAAATCCTTGGCTCTGTAATTAAATAGTTAACAACAGTAAATAGCCATTAGGACTATGACACAGGGACTTTGAGGTGGGATGTGGAGACACGCCTGGGCTCCTGGGTAAGGCCAGGCACTCTGCATACGGCAGGGGGGTTGTGGCCAGTCTAGTGTGACATGTCCCCACAGGGCGCCCCCCATCTTCCCTCATCGTGTTGTCACATCAGCCAGGAGCCTGCCTTAGGGGGGCTCCTGGTGAGATATCCCACCTAGACCTCCTTGAGGAGCTGGCATCTTACCCACTAGAGTCTCCATCCCATTGGCACAGAATGAGGGCAACCAGTGCTCTCTGCCCACAGGTGGCAGTAGAGACAA
This sequence comes from Callimico goeldii, assembly GCA_963573925.1. Taxonomy (NCBI): domain Eukaryota; kingdom Metazoa; phylum Chordata; class Mammalia; order Primates; family Cebidae; genus Callimico; species Callimico goeldii. The sequence goes on from CAUYOR010154212.1 coordinate 4,091, forward strand.
GACCTCCAGTGCCTCCTCCAGAATGACGCAGCCAACTCCAAAAATCTGCTATTGAGTAAAAGCCAGCCCCAGAAGAGCACATCTTGTATGATTCCATCTACAGAAAATCTAAAAACAGGCAATTAACCTTATTCAGTGGCCAAAAGGGGGAAGCAACTCACATGGCCATTGACAGATGGATGCACAAATGTGGCCTACACCTGCTAGGGAGTATTAATCAGCCATGAAAAGGAATGGAGGGCTGGGAGCAGTGGCTCACACCTGTAATCTCAGCACTTTGGGAGGCCAAGGCAGGCAGATTACTTGATATCAGTTCAAGACCAACCCAACATGGTGAAACCCCATCTCTACTAAAAATACAAAAATTAGCTGAGTGTGGTGATGGGCACCTGTAATCCCAGCTACTCAGGAAGCTGAGACATGAGAATTGCTTGAACCCAGAAGGTTGAGGTTGCAGTGAGCCGAGATCGCGCCTGCAGTCCAGCCTGAATGACAGAGCAAGACTCTGTCCTCTGCTCAAAAAAAAAAAAAAAAAAAAGGATATGGAGCTCTGATGTGTGCTTCAATGCAGACGAACCTCGAAAACAGTGCTAAGTTTCAGAAGCCAGAAACCAAGTCCGCGTAGTGTGGGATTCCATTTACATGAGGCGTCCGGAACAGGCAAAGACATGGTTAGAGACGGAGGTGCCTGGTGGTTGCCAGGGCCCCGGGGCAGGGAGATTGGACAGTGACTGCTTAACTATATGAGTTTCTTTCTGGGGGATAAAAATGTTCTGGAACTAAACAGAGCAAGTGGTTGTGGAACATCAAAAATGTACTAAATGCCATTGAATTGTTCACGTTAAAATGATCAATTTTCTGTTGCATGAATTTCACCTTAATTGGAAAAAAAGTCAACCTGTACTATTGGAAATCAAGATAGTGATTTCACTGGCAGGGTGGGCGTTCCTGGGAGGGCCTCTGGGTGCTGGGGCTATTCAGTCCTGGTTTGGGTTACGGTTTGAGAACGTTTGGTTGCACACAAAGGATCTATACATATGACGGACGTCCACAGAAGCTTCCCTTCTTCTATTTTTGAGACAGTCTTGCTCATCACCCAGGCTGGAGTGCAGTGGTGCGGCGATCTCAGCTCACTGCAACCTCTGCCCCCCGGGTTCAAGCGATTCTTCTGCCTCCGCCTCCCAAGTAGCTGGGACTACATGCAGTCACCACTATTCCTGGCTAAATTTTTGTAGTTTTAGTAGAGACAGTGTTGTCCTATGTTGTCCAGCCTGGTCTTGAACTGCTGGTCTTAAGTGATCTACCCAGCTGGGCCTCCCAAAATGCCGGGATTACAGCTGTGAGCCACCTCACCTGGCCAAAACTTACCCTTATTTTAAATAGCCCGACCCCTACTGACCCAGAGACGGGAGCCCAGAGCGTTGAAACCATCTGCGTACCAATGGCAAAGCCTGGAGGACACCTTACTGTGCTAACTCTCCCCGCCCAGACCTCCCCTAGTCCTTTCCCCATCCTTCCACACAGTAGCAGAAATCAGCACTATGGGGGTTGTTTGGGGCTGGGGCTTGTGAAGAGGAAAATGACGTCCCACCCTGAGCTGTACCACTGCAAACCAAGCCGCAGAGAACAGAAGTCATTTAGGTTTGATGTCAGGGTCATTTCTGGAATCTTGTATTTGGGGAGCGAAAGTCTGCTGTTCCTCTATCTGGGGCAACTGTAGTGGGTTGGATAGTGTGGCCTCCAAAATTTATGTCTACGTGGAACTCCAAAACATGACCTTATTTGAAAATCAGTCTTTGCAGATGTAGTTAGCTAAGGATCTCGAGATGAGATCATCCTGGCTTTAGGGCGAACCCTAAATCCAATGACTGCTGTCATAAGAAGTATGGGGCTGGGCATGTGGTTCAAACGCCTGTAATCCTAGCACTTTGAGAGACGGAGGCAGAAGGATCACTTGAGGTCAGAAGTTCAAGACAAGCCTGATCAGCATGTGGAAAGCCCGTCTCTACTAAAAGTTCAAAACTTGGCCGGGCATGGTAGCGTGCGAGCCAATAATCCCAGCTATGGAAAGGCTGAGGCAGGAGAATCACTTGAACCCAGGAGGAGGAGGTTGCAATGAGCCGAGATCACACCTTTGCACTCCAGCCTGGGCGACAGAGCAAGACCCTGTCTCAAGAAAAAAACAGTAGAGGTGAGGGTACAGAGACAGCCACTGAGGAAAACCGTGTGAAAACAGAGGCAGAGGTGGGAGGGAGGGATGTCACTACAAGGCAAGAAGCCCCAAAGACCAAAGATTGCCAGCAACCACGAGACACTGGAGAGGACGAGGATCCTCGCCTAGAGCCTTCGGAGGGAGTACGACCCTGCCCAGGTCTTAATTTTGAACTTCTGGTCCCCAGAACTACAAGAGAATAAATTGTTGTTTTCAGCCCCCAGTTGGTACTGCCTTTTTACTGCAGCCCTGGGGCACTAATCCAGCAATGCTGACGAAGCTTGCCCGGCGACAGCACATGGGCTAGATGAGGAGGGAGGTCTTCTGGCCTGTTGCTATTCAAAGTGTGCTCTGTGGACCAGAAGCATCGTCCTCGCCTGCAAGCTGGTTAGAAATGATGGTTAGAGTCTCAGCCGGGGGCAGCAGTTCATGCCAGTAATGCCAGCACTTTGGGAGGCCAAGGCGGGAGGATCGCTTGAAGCCAGGAGTTTGAGACCAGCCTAGGCAACAGGGAGAAACCTTGTCTCTACAATAAATACAAAAATTATCTGGGCATGTGGTGGGGGCCTGTGGTCTCAGCTACTTGGGAAGCTGTGGTGAGAGGATTGCTTGAACCCAGGAGGTGGAGGCTGCACTGAGCTGAGACTGCGCCACTGCACTCCAGCCTGGGTGACAGAGCAAGACCCTGTCAAAAAAAAAAAAAAAGAAAGAAAGAAAGAGGGGCCAGGTGTGGTGGCGCGTGCCTGTAATTGTGGCACTTTGAAAAGCCAAAGTGGGCAGATCATGCGGTCAGGAGTTGGAGACCAGCCTGGCCAATATGGTGAAACCCCATCTCTACTAAAAATTAAATTTAAAAAATTAGCTGGGCATGGTGGCATGTGCCTGTAATCCCAGCTACTGAGGAGGCTGAGGCAAGAGAATCACTTGAACCCAGGAGGTGGAGGTTACAGTGAGCCAAGATTGTGCCACTGTACTCCAGCCTAGGCGACAGAGCAAGACTCCATCTAAAAAAAAAGAAGAAGAAGAAAGGAAGGGAGGGAGAGAGAAAGGAAGAAATAAATACAGAATCTCGTGTCCCATCCCCAGCCCATGCAATCGGCTTCTGAATTGTACCAAGCTCCCCCGGTGATCCTGGAGCATGTGAAAGTTTGGGATCACAGGCTTGCTGTAGAAGTTGCCTTTGTTCTGTGCCCTGCATTTCACACACCCTGTGGAAGCAGGTTCAAGCAGCTCGCTTCCCTGTGGCACAGAGAGGTTGAGCCTGATGGCCAAGGTCTCACAGGCAGGGAGAGATGTGACGCAGGTCTTGTCATGTATAACAAATATTTCCAGACTCTGCTCCGTGTGATAAGCTGGCTGCACGTGGAAGGCTGCGTTAGTTTCCTAGGACTGTTATAATAAATTACCATGGATGCCTTAAAACAACAGATTCATTCGGTCCTCGTTCTGAAGGCCACACGCCCAAGATCAGGGTGTCAACAGAGCTATGCGTTCTCTGAAGGCTCGGAGGGTCCTTCCTGGCTTCTTACAGCTCCTCGTGGCTCCAGGAGTGCCTTGGTTTCTGGCTACATTGGTTTCTCCAGTCTCTCCTCTGTATCTCTGTCTCAATCTCCCTCTCCTTTCTCTCTCTGTCTCTCCTTTTTAAAAAATATATGAGGTCTTGCTCTGCTGCCCAGGCTGGAGTGCAGTGGTGTGATCATAGCTCACTGCAACCTCAAACTTTTCTAGGCTCAAATGATCTTCCTGCCTCAGCCTCCTGAGCCCAGCTGATTTTTTTAATTTATTTTTTGTAGTCCCAAAGTCTCACCATGTTGCCCAGGCTGGTCTCAAATTCCTGGCCTCAAGTGATCCTCCCACCTCCGCCTCCCAAGTAGCTGGGATTACAGGTGTAAGCCACTGTGCCCAACCTTCTTTCTCTTATAAGGACACTTGTCATTAGATTTAGGGGCCACCTGGATAATCAAGGTTGATTTCATCCTTAATTACACCTGCAAAGACACTTCGGTGTTTTTTGTTTTGTTTTGTTTTGTTTTTTTGAAGTGACAGGGTCTCGCTCTGTTGCCCGGGTTGGAGTGCAGTCGTGCAATCTTGGGCTCACTGCAGCCTCGACCTCCTGAGCTCAAGTGATCCTCCCACCTCAGCCTCCTGAGTGGCTGGGTCTGCAGGTGCAGCCACCATGCCCAGCTCAAAGACACTTTGAATAAAGTCACATTCACAGGTTCCAGGTGTTAGGACGCAGACGTATCCTTTTGGGGTGGACATTCACCAGTACACAGGCGCCTGCTGCCTGCGTCCCATGCTCTGCCCCATCCCGCACTCCCGGGAACAGTGCAACCACGTGGGTTTCCCAGTGATGAGAGTGGAAGGATGGCAAGAGCTGACGGCGCAGCTGCAGGCAGTACTCCCTGCCTGGACATGGCACTATGGCATGAGGCCGAGACAGCCCATGTGTCTGCAACTGGGGTCATTATCACCCTCACTGCCAGCCATACCATACACATGGCCAAGAGGTCATTATCACCCTCACTGCCAGCCATACCATACACATGACCATTCCTTGCCACCTTTTTGCTTATAATGTCTCCACTCTCATCAGTGATATCTAGAAAAAGACACCGTCTTATTTCCCACGTTTTTCAATCCTTTGGGTCCCACCGTGTCAGCGACAAATGACATTGGAGGATGACCCTGTACAGACCCCAGAGATACCTCCCGGGGGTCCCCACATGGCGCTCTCCCACGGGACCCCATAGTACCTCAATTGTAACACCAGGGGGCAGCACTGACATGCTCGTGCTTCCAGGCTCAAAGACCCAGATTCAAATCCTGTTTATGTCACTAACTCACTGCTTAACTGTAGAGGAATTAATTAACCTTCCTGAGCTGCGGTCTTCTCTTCTATAAACTGGGAACAATATTAGAACCTGCTTCGTGCTGTTATTGGGAGGCATCAAGCTTCACAGTACACAGTAGGTGCTTACTAAGTGTTGACTACCCTCCTTATCACATATGTGTCCAGCTTTCCTAGGAGGCGTGAAATGTACCAAGACTCAGACTGAATCATACTAAATTTGTATACTCAGAACCTGGTACACAGTAGGCACCTAATAATTGTTGAATATTAGAAATAAGACTCAGCGGCAAAAACGGGAGGAAAGGTACTTGTAGCAAAGAGATACTTTATCAATAAGACCCCCCTTCCATGCTCATCTTGTGTTTGTTTACTCAGATAGCATTTATTGAGTGCCTACTGTGTGCCTAGCACTTGCTAGACACTGGGAACACAGCTGTGAGCCCACAAACACCGACATGGCCCCAGCCCTCAGAAGCTTGCCTTTGAATGGAAGAAGTGACCAGATCATCGGTCACATAGCCTGTCATCACAGTCACAGGGGGATACCAGACGTCTAGTGCTTGGGGTACAGAGAAGCAGGAAGACAAAGGGAAACAGAAGGGGCTTACCGCCCCCCGCTTGAAACGAGCCCTCATTTGGGAGTGTGTTCTCATGGGACCCTCATCTTTCTGGAGAGAAGACCATTAAAACAGGTTACAGGACGGCCGGGTGCAGTGGCTTATGCCTGTAATCCCAGAACTTTGGGAGGTCAAGGCAGGCAGATCACAAGGTCAGGAGTTCAAGACCAGCCTGGCCAATATGGTGAAACCCCATCTCTACTAAAAATACAAAAATTAGCCAGGAGTGTTGGCGGCTGCCTGTAAGTCCCAGCTACTGGGGAGGCTGAGGCAGGAGAATTGCTTCAACTCAGGAGGTGGAGGTTGCAGTGAGCCGAGATCACCCCACTGCACTCCAGCCTGGGCAACAGAGTAAGTCTTCATTTCAAAAAAAAAATCACAGATTAGGGGCCACTCGAGGTTCCAAGATTGCTTTGGAACCTTCTGGAAGGTCCATGTGCCCTCTCTCCTCTCTCTCCAAAGCCTGGGAGCAGTGAGGTCATTCCAAGCCCAGTGCTGACTCCAGGAGTCTGATTTCCCAACTCTCCTCCCCAGAAATGCAGGGGCGGGAGAGCTGTCCCCAGCTGTCACCGCGTTAGAGAATAAGGAGCCTTAACTGATGGAGACATACTATACGAACAGCCCCTTTAGGGCCTCTAATTCATTTTCGAGACATTTAAGAATAACAAAATGTTTTAATGATTTCTTAGGGGAATTAGGAAGACATATTTTTGTTCTCATTAAATTTTATCCTCAGACACAAGAACCAAATGTCAGATGTGTGTTGGTTGCTCCCAGCTTTCCTGCTCACTGCCGGCCCCCCGGTGCCAACCCCCTCCGTAAAAATAACACTCCTGGAAAATTCACCGGGACACGCACGCTCCTGTTTTTATATTTCTTGACAGGCAAATTATTTGTCGAAATACTCCTCCCCGCCACCCGAAGCCACACAAGTCCTGATTCAACATTTTTGTTTTGAGTGACTGCTGCCAACACAGATCTTTGGCAGAGAATACGACAGAGCCTGATGGCTCAGCAAGTATTTTGATAAGTGTGCAGCCTGGATGTCTGTAATTACGAAAGAAAACCGTAAATCTTTTGGATATTGTTCACACAGATGTGGCGTGAAGTGAGAAAAAAAAGCAGTAAAACGTGTTAAAAGCATAATTAATGTCATTGTTGTGGGTGATGATGTGATTTAAACCTCTCTGACTTCTGTATTGGTGACGGCTGATTCCTTTATCGCACTCATAGAGTCACTAGGTACCGACCGAAGCCTCGGAAGGCTAACTTCTTAACTAAGTGATTAGTGAAAAGGAAAAAAGAAAAAGAAAAAATAAATACATAAGACAAGGCGGGAGGAAATGAGGGAGGCAGACGAACGCTGCTGAGGAGATAAGAGACAGGTGAGTGCCCCAAGATGTTGTTTTCTGCTGTGCTTCAGTCTTTACAGATCTGCCGCAGATTTGCGATTCTTGGCAGGGATTTCTCCCCCTGCTCCTTCTCTTGCGGGGCGAGGCTGGTCAGGAAGGTGCTCAGGCTATAGAGGCAGACACATCTGAGTGGAACTCTCAGCTCGGTGTTTTTGTGCTGTGTGACCTTGGCCAGGGGCTTTAACCTCTCTGAGCTCTGGTGTCTGTGTCTTTAGAAGAGGGATAATAATAGAACCTACTTGGGGTGGACGTGAGGATTTGCTACGCTGTACATGAAAGCATTCAGCAGGGTCGAGTAATCGGCAGCCCACTGGCATCCGGGTATAAGAATTATAGGAGTGACAACCGTTCTGTGAGGTTCTGTCTGTTGTCAGGGATGTCAGGTAAGCCGTGGTGCAGGCGCCAGGGTTCCGGAGCCGATAGAACAGGAAAACGCTCTACAACATTGAAAGTTTTTAAATTTGTCTCCTCCATTATAAAAGTAGCATAAGCGTGCTGTCAACTTCAGAAAATAGAAACGGAAAGAGGGAAAACGACCCGCTAGAAAAGCGTTTTGTTGTTTTTCTTTACTGTGTTTTTTCCCTGTGTACTTTTTCAAAACAGTCACTGATTCTATGGTACCGTTTGGAATTGTTTCCTTTCTCTGACACGAAGCATTCATATTTCCCTGTGTGATTACAGATCTCAAATAACTTTGGTTCATTGTATAAGCCTGACAATCTCTTGTGTGGCTTTATTGTAATTTACCTAACCCCTCTCCAACACTGGGCTGTCAGGGTGCTTGGGAATGCACAGCCTGTTGGTGCTGTGCTGTACCAAGAAGGAAACTTGGGAAGGAAAAATACATTGTACCCTTGTGTTGACCACAAATCTTAGGATCAGTGACCAGAAAGAATGTGTTTTTCCTTGCTGATTTTATATTGCAGTCCTTTATTTACTAGTTCACTAAATATCTTTTCATATATTATAAAGAATTTATATTTATTCCTTTAGAAATCTCTGGTTTATGTCTCCTTAGCCCATTTTTCTACCAGAGAGTGATTTATTTTCTTATTGATTTGTAGACACTCTTTATATATGAGGGATACTAACCTTTGTCCAGGTATACATGTTTCATATCTTCTCCCCTGGTTTGCCTTTTGTTTCTTAACTTAGTGTATAATGTCTCTCGTCTATGGTATGTAGCAGGCATTCAAAAAAAATACTTGCAGAAAGCCAGAAATCTGAGCAAACCTTTGCTTTGTAGCTTCTGAATATCAGGTCCTGTTTTTAAAAACCTTTCTCACCTCAAGGGTATGAGGGGGATTTTTTTAGTACTTTCGCATTCTTAATTTTTAAACATTTACATTTGAACCAGCTGAAATATAATAGATACTGATAGAAGTAGCAGGGGAGGTGAAGCATCTAGCTTTGTTTTTGTCCCAAATGACTCATTTCAGCGCCATCTAGTGGATAAGCCACCTGCACAACTAGAGGAAATGGAGATTTTCTAGGAGTAGAAACTGTGCTAAGCTTCCCTTCTCCTCTCCCTCCTCCATGCACATGCCTCTGCTCAGTTAGTCCCGTAATGGTCAGTGGTACACTGAAGGGCAACATAAAACAGTATTTCACTCGTTAAAAAAGGAAAAGCTGAACAATGTTAAATTTTCCTGAAGATGACAGTTAACTTTATTATTATTTTTTTATTTCTGAGGTATAGTCTCACCCTGTCACGCAGGCTGGAGTGCAATGGTGCAATCTCAGCCTACTGCAACCTGCGCTTCCCGGGTCCAAGCGATCCTCATGCCTCAGCCTCCCGAGTAGCTGAATTACAGGCATACGCCACTATACCCAGCTAATTTTTATATTTTTAGTAGAAACAAGATTTCACCATGTTGGTCAGGCTGGTCTCAAACCCCTGACTTCAGGTGATCCACCTGCCTCGGCCGTCCAAAGTGTTGGGATTACAGGCGTGAGCTACCACGCCCAGCTGACAGCCTTTAGAAGGCAGTGTCCCACCATTTCCTGACATATCTCTGCCCATGCTATTTCCTCTGCCAGGAGCACCCTCTCCCCATGGCCCCCTGGCTAAACTTTCCTATGCATTCTGGTTGTCTGTCTTTAGGTCACGTTGTTCCTGCTGAACCCAAGAGTCCCTAAGGGCAGGGCTGGACTTTAGCTTGAGTTCCCACAGGGCCAACATGACCCAAAGACAGACAGCTAGAACACACAGCAGAGAATCGGCTTCAAGGAAGGATAGCTGGGGAGATGCCGCAGAGAGGGGGCCTTTGGACCTGGTTTTAAAGGTTGACATGCCACCATGTGGAGGTCATTTCTGGGGTACTTTCTCTGTGTCAGGCAGTCTGTTCAGCCCTTACAGATACAAACTCACTGATTCCACTCGCATGCACACCCTGGGAGGTAGCTTCCATCATCCTTCCTCACTGGGAAGCTGAAGAAGTACAGGCACAGAGAATTCAAGCCATTTGCCCGAGGTCACACAGCAGAAAAGTGATGGAGCCTGAGTCTAGGCCCGCCCCCGACCCAGCTCCTACCCGTTACCCCAGTGCAGGATGAATTTAAAAATCCAAGGAGCTTGGACAAAGCCATTGGAGATTTGAGCTCTAAAAATAGTGAAAGACAGTTCAAGGATCTTTACTGCCAGTGGATTGAAAAGTTCCAGGCTTGAAGGACGCGGCTTTTGCTGAAATGCAGATGTTACTCAAGGAAGAACAGGTAGAACTTTTGTTCAGGAGAGACAGTCACACAGCTCCCAGTGTAGCGGGTGGAGGACAAAGGAGCAAGACTCCAGGTCGAAGGACCTCCCTTCAGAGCCGGCCCAATCCTGTGCTGCCATATTGCTTCCCACATCACTTAACTTCTCCAAGCCTCAGTTTCCCCAATGTAAAATGTGGATAATGCCCTCCCCTCATTAAAGGGACCATTGGATGTGTTCATTGAGCAATAGAGAGCACTAAACATGGTGCCCAGCTCAGTCATTGCCCCATGCAATTTATTCAGTAAATATTGAGTGCCTACTGTTTGCCAGGCACTCTGTCAGCAACAGGGGCATGATGCTGAGCAAAACAGACCCCACCCCTACCCTCCCAGAACTTTCTGTACAGCTCAGTATGTAAGAACTTAATTTTGGCCAGGCGCAGTGGCTCATGCCTGTAATTCCAGCACTTTGGGAGGCTGGGACAGGTGGATCACGAAATCAGGAGTTCAAGACCATCCTAACCAACATGATGAAACCCTGTCTCTACTATAAATACAAAAATTAGCTGGGCATGGTGGCACACACCTGTAGGTCCAGCTATTCGGGAAGCTGAGGCAGGAGAATTGCTCGAACCTGGGAGGCAGAGGTTGCAGTAAGCCAAGATCATCCCACTGCACTCCAGCCTGGTGACAGAGTGAGACTCCGTCTCAAAAATAAAAATAATAATTTTTTTCTTGTATTTTTAATAGAGATAGGACTTCACCATGTTGGCCAGGCTAGTCTCTAACTGCTGACCTCAGTTGATCCACCTGCCTTGGCCTCCCAAAATGCTAGGATTACAGGCGTGAGCCACTGCGCCTGGCCAAGAACTTTATTTTGATTGTAAGACATGGATTTGAGTCCTGTCTCTGCTATCCCCTGGCTGGGTGGCCTTGAGTAACTGGCTCAGCCAACCTCTCTGAGCTTCTGTTTCCTCATTTGGAAAACAAACTTACCTCCCAGTACCACTGGGAGGGCTGAGGAAGGTGAGGGGTGTAAAGTCCTTAGCCAGCTGTCTGGCACATAGTAAATGCTCACTAAACAGTAGCTGTTGCTATTGTGGTTGCTCGTGGTATTATTGTTACCACCGGCACCCAGTGCCAAAAAGAAGACCCTCATTCCCAGCCTCTCTGACCCTGCCCAAGCCAGGAGGCCCCCCCACAACTGCTGACTGCCCCGAGGAAGGAGTGGGTAGACACACGGCTCACAGCTGCATATAAGGGCTTACCACCCCATCTGCTATTGAAAAGGTTCAAAGCTTAAAGGATCAAAGTTAGTCTTGCTGCCACCATCAATAGCCTGAGCCTCCCACCCCCGTAGGCGCCTGGAGCCCGAGCCCAGATGGGAGAAGGCTTCTGTCTGGAAGATATTTTGGAGGGGTGCATGCATACTTCTGCATAAATGTGTTTCTAAACAGCCTCTCGGACAGCCTTTCCGGCTCTATGTTTCCTAAAAAAGCTCCAAATGCCACTTTCCTTCAGATGGACATAGTGGGAGGATAGAGACAGCTTTCCCTAGATTCCCCAACCCCCTTCCATGATTTAAAAAAAAGAAAACACCAACAGCATCAGCTAGTGGTGAAAGACGGAATCGGTGATGTCACTCACCTCCCTGACAGTGCCTTTAGAAAGCCTGGTGTGCTCTTAACATATCTGGCCTTTGACTGTGCTCTTTGTGGGCTTGGATCCCATTTAACAAAATGAACTGGTCACTTTACTAAGCAGTTTGTGCCCCAGAGCAAGTTGGTGTGTGTAGGACAAAGGCGGGGACGTTTCCCCACGATGTCCCCATCCCTGCATGCCCATCAGGACCTGCCACCTCTGAGGCTCATAGTGAGTCCATCAGAAGGATCTGTTGCATTTAAACACTTAGATTTGGGGTCTGCACATCCAGGTTGGATCTAAGACTGTCTGATGGTCTCAGCCTCCGCCCTGGACTGTCTCTTGACCGTCTGCGTACTGTGTATTGCGGGAGTGAGTGGGGAAATGAAGTCCTGCTCACACCCCTGTGTAGTGCTGGCAGCTCTGGGCAGCCGCGTGTGTCGGCTGGAAGGCTTCCGGGAGAAGTGCTGAGCCCAACAAGAAACTGCCTCGCTGGCTCCAGGCAAGGAGTTGCACGGATGCTGGGTCCCTTCTCCTGACACCGGGAGACCAGGCTTGCCAGATGCTGGAGGCGGGGCTCACTGGTGATTTTAGAGGGCGGGGCTTGGCGGAACCCAACATTTCCCCAGGTGCAGAGTCCCCATGATCCTGGAGGCAGCCTGGGTGTACCCGGACCCAAGACTGAAACTTGGAACACATCTCAGGATGTTCAGTGTCACCTTTCTGCTTCCTTCTGAGTAAAGTCTCAGCCAGGGGCACCTTGAACACCTCCCCACCACCTGCAGCTCTCCCCTTCGGACCTCAGGACAGGCGACCCAAGCTCAAGGTCTTGGGCAGGCCACAGGGTCTAATGAAAATTCAGATTCAGTAACATCCATTTTCTGTTTTGTTTTGTTTTTCTCTTTGCATTTATTTTTATGGTTGAAGCACCTTCTACTTATGATACAAGATCTTGATTTTCTATTTATGAAAGTGAGACAAAACATTCCTTTAAAATATATATATTTTTGGCCGGGCGCGGTGGCTCAAGCCTGTAATCCCAGCACTTTGGGAGGCCGAGACGGGTGGATCACGAGGTCATGAGATCGAGACCATTCTGGTCAAAATAGTGAAACCCCGTCTCTACTAAAGATACAAAAAAT
>CAUYOR010154213.1:0-27505 GCA_963573925.1 Callimico goeldii
CCTGTAGTCCCAGCTACTCGGGAGGCTGAGGCAGGAGAATTGCCTGAACCCAGGAGGCGGAGGTTGCGGTGAGCCGAGATCGCGCCATTGCACTCCAGTCTGGGTAACAACAGCGAAACTCCGTCTCAAAAAAAAAAAAAAATGCTCAGGGTCATTTGAATACAGATTGGCTGTTAAACTGTATTAAGGAACGAGGGCTGATTTTTTTTCCAGGGGTGATAATGGTATTGCGGTTCTGTTTTACGAAGTGAGTTGTTTTCCTCCTGATTGAAGTATTTTCAAATGTGCATCTTTGAAATAATTTATTTTTTATTTGAGATAATCTGGGAGAGGTTCTCACCAAGGGATGAAACAAGACTAACCCCATGTCGGGCCGGGTGATGGCTACGCGAAGGGCCATTACGCTGTTTTGGCAGAAAGGGCACAATCCAGTCTCCGTTTTACCCTGAAAAGGTGAAGATGATGCCGCTTACCAGGACCAGAAGCTCATATGTGGCATTATGGGCTTCCATTAGGAGGCACGGGTAGGGTTTCTGGCTTATTTTAATCACTGTCGACATTCCTTGGCTAGATCCCTGTTTCCCTACGTGTTTGCAAAATGGCGACACTCCCCATTTATTAGCTGCGCTACTTTTGAGGAGAGAAGCCTTTGACTACCTTAAAATCTGGTTTGGACAAGAAAGACGGGCAGGTCAAATGTTTCCATCACTCCCATTCCCCAGTTTTCAGGATGAAGAAGCCACAGCTGGGCGCCGGGCTGCTCTCTGCTGCCCTCTGCTGGATGGGAGTCTCCACAGACACCCACTTGATCAACCCCTTAAGTTCCAACGGGTTCCCAAGCTTGTCATCACACATCACCTCTTGTTTTTCTCCACAGAGGTCGATGTTTTGAAATACAGTGTATTCCAAACAAGACACACTGAATATTGATTTAATTTCCATGTTTATTTAAAAAGGACATACGTAACTGTTGAGTAAACCTTTTGATCAGAAAAGAAAGCCAGTATTAGGATAAAAATGATGTTTTTCTTAGGTTTACAGCTGATTAGATAGACATTTTTTTGTTCAACTTGTAAAGCACTGAAACTCATGCTTAATCTGCATTGCTGTCCTCCATTATCACAACGAGAGGTGGCTTTCCAGCCTGTATTCTTCGATACAGGCTTGGCTTTGCATTGAGGGGACGCTCAGCAAACCTGGTTTGATAAGGATCCGTGGTTGCACTGGGGATGGCCTTGCCGCAAAGCCTCGGGAAGAAAAGTCACCGAGGTCCTGCTTCCAGTGACTCTAGGGACCAGCACTGCTGTGCTTCAATGCTTGGTAAAATTCAGTAAGCTCTCGTCCCATTTCTTCAAACAGCATGCATAGGTGTTGAGGCATCTTCCAATTTTGTATTCTTGGTTTTGACACTTCTTCCGGCAGCGGGCAGTCCCATAACCACATATTCTGTCCAGTTCAAACTCACTTCTCACTAGATAACAGGATACGGCACTGTGATTAATCGTGCACTGGCACCAGGAGGCAAGGCTCTGGCAGAAGGTGTTTTCAGAGGGAGACAGAGAATGCTAGTGCATGGTGGTGGGGCTTTTCCTGCACCCCCGTCCTCCGCTTTCCTAGACGATTGACTTGACCCTCTGGTCCCCAACCAGCATGGATTTTATTTGAAAACATACATCAGTCCATGTCACACCTGTTTTCAAAATCCCGGCAATAGTTTACTATCGCTTCTTGATGAAATCTATCCAAGCCCCTTACTGGGTCTCCAAAGCAATCTTGATCTGATCTTGTACCACTTTTTTCAAACTCATGCTGCTCCACTGTGGCTCTCTCTGTACCTCGCCGGCCTCCCTTCTGTTCCCTGTGAGCTTACTCTTCGCTATCCTGGTACCTTCGCGTGCACTGTCCCCTCCACCCGGAAGGTTTTTCTTCCCTCCCACGAGTGGATTCTTTGAACTTTTCTATCTCAACCTTAAAGTCAAAACTTTCTCTGTCCTCTTCATGTATTTAAATGCCGCAAAACTATTTTTTCTCCCTATGCATTTGTTACTCTTTTATACCACCCATCCCAAGTTGTAGTTTTATTTATATACATATATATAACAACATAGAGAGAGATACTCTGAATGTACTCTATATATCTCTCTCTATATATATATACTCTATATATTACTATATGTAGTAACCACATATTCTGTCCAGTTCACTTTTCACTAGATAGCAGGATATGACACTGTGTAATATATATTACTATATAGAGTATATATAGAGAGAGAGATAGAGAGATACTAGTGTGTGTGTGTGTGTGTGTGTGTGTATATATATATATATATATATATATATATACATAAACACACTACTATATATAATATAGAGAGAGATGTAGATATAGGGGGGTGTGTGTGTGTGTGTGTGTGTGTGTAGTAATTTGCTATTCTCAATGAAACTGAGCTCCCTGACTCTAAGGCCGACGTCATGTTGCTCACCATTGTGTGACTTGCACCAGGAACATAGCCTGTGCTCAGTAAGGACCTGGTGAGTAAATGATTGGATAGACTAGACCAGAATAAACTAGAGTGGTTGCCAGCAGAGCGGAGGAAATGAGAAAGGAGCAGAATCCTGGTTGTTTGGTCCTTGGCCCAAAGCAGTTTTCAGGAGACATTGATTTGTTTTCTCAGTCTCAGAGTGTGCTCTCTGAGGCTGAAAGCAGCTTTGTAAAGTTCAGTATCTCACATGTCATGCTGGTAGCATCTTACAGAGATACCAGGAAGGCCCAGAAGCAAGGCTGCTCTTAGGGAGGAGAGTACAAGGTGGACCGAGAGAGCTTTGTGTGAGGTTCTCTAGCAAACTCAGCAGGAGCCAGGCTTGGGGGACTGTATCCGGGGAATAGTGGGAAGAGGAGAGCCAGGACTGCAAGTGGTCCTCTTTGCAGAGGTCGGGGCCCAAGGTCCTAATTTCACCTCAGCCCTGAGTCCTTCTCCCCCTGTCACATTTGTTCATTTTCCGCAAAGCAGAAGGGCAGGAGAACAGAAACAGGCTGCTAATCCTTGCACCAGGGTTTTATATCTTTCCTTTGTTCTGGTAAAGAGAAGCCTCCTATTTCGGATGCTTAGATGTCAGGGTTCTTTGTCCTGGATGCAGGTGAGGACTAAAAGGCAGTTTGACCAATTCATGGGCTTGATAGGATATTGAAGAGGTTTGTGTTTGGAATGGCCCCACAGTGGGTGATGAGGAAAGCCTGTTTTGCTGTAACCCTCATTCAAAAGCAAGCCCTTGTGGTCACAGTACAAGGCAATGAGGAAAGGAGTGAGGTGAGCTGCAATGTCTGTCACACTAAGCGAGTATGTGGAGGTTGAGGAGTGGATACGTGGCTTCTGACATGTCTGTGGCAGGCCACTTTACAACCTGGAGTCAGAGGAGGAAAAGGAGGATGCCGTGCTAGCTCAGGGAAAATGAAGCTTAGCTTAGGGAAGAAGTAGAATAGTCTAGGAAGAGAATACAAACTTTAAAATGTTAGACTGTCAGTTTCAAGCAAGCCCTCACAGGCCATCTCTTCAGAGATGAGAGTTAAGGCTCAGAGAAGGAAAGTGTCTAACCTGAGGTCACACAGCAACTTACCTGTCAAAGCTGAAATAAACACCTAGTTTGTCTTAGATAGTCTGAGTAAACAGAATGCAAAAGGGGGAATACAATCTATACACTGAGGCTGAATAATAAATACATCCTAAGCAATAAATACACTCCAGGGTAGACTAAATGACACTAGTTTCTTTCTTACATAAGCAATTCCCCTCCTCTGATCTGTAGACCCAGTAAATCTGGGACAGGTCTCAGGTATTAGTTAATTTAGATTGTTTTGCCAAGGTTGAGGATGTGCTTGAGACACAAGCTCAGGAGGTCCTGAGGTCATGCGCCCAAGGTGGTTGGCGTACAGCTTGCTTGCTTTTATACATTTTAGGGAGACATAAACATCAATCAATACACATAAGGTTTACTTTTTTTTTTTTTTTTTTTTTTTTTGAGACAGAATCTCCCTCTTTTGCTCAGGCTGGAGGGCAGTGGTGTGATCTAGGTTCACTGCAACTGCCACCTCTCGGGTTTAAGCAATTCTCCTGCCTCAGCCTCCCAAGTAGCTGGAATTACAGATGCCTGCCAACACACCCAGCTAATTTTTGTATTTTTAGTTGTCTTAGAGATGTTGGCCAGCCCAGTCTTAAACTCCTGACCTCAAGTGACCCACTACCCTCAGCCTCCCAAAATGCTGAGATTACAGGTGGGACCCACCGCACCTGGACAGTTTTCAGTGGTTTGGTGTAGAGAGGTGGGAAACTCAAACTTGAGTTTGTCTAAGGACCTGGGATCAATGGAAAGGAATGTTCGGGTTGTAATAACAGGTTGTGCTATGGAGACCAAAGTTGTATCATGCAGTTGAAGCTTTTAGCTGGCAGGTTTCAGAGAGAACAGGCTGTAAAATATTTCTTAGCAGACTTTGTGTTGATGTTATGCTGGAGAGGATAACGAGGCATGTCCGACCCCCACTTCCTTTCATGGCCTGAACCAGTCTTTCGGATTAAATTTTAAGCGCCCTGGTTGAGGAATGAGTCTATTTAGATAGTTGGGGAGGGGGCTTAGGGTTTTATTTTTGGTATACAGCATGCATCCCCAGTCCCTGTGGGTATCTGAGCGGCTGACAGTGTGTGACAGCCAGACTTGCCCGAAGCAGGGGTGGCAGATGAGGTGGCCAGTGCATGCCATTCAGCCTCACCCGCTTCTGCCAGTTCCCTCCCAAATCCTCTTCCCGCTAAGGAACTTTCTCAGAATTCGACTACAGAGGCCAGTCTGACCTCAGCAGCCAAGTGCGGGTAACAGCAGCCAGCTCTGTGGTACATTCTCCGGGATCTGGAGGGTTCCCTGACCCAGGATTTCCATCCCAACAAGTTCTTTGTCCTGGGATCATAGATTGAAGAAAACCTGTTCTTTGATTGCTGCCATATTTTGACAGACCTGGAACATGCTGATAGCAGAATTTCATAGAAGAGTCTTTGGGAAATGAGACAGGAAGAAAGAACAAGGAAGAGTTAAGCTAAACAGGGACCTTCTGAAAAAAACAAAACAACCTTTCTGAGTCACAGCAGAGACACAGCCTGGAAGAGGAAAAAGATGGGTGCTGGGCATCTGTCAAAGCCCCAGAAAATCAACTGAGCATCTTGGAAAAGAAGATCCGACAGCTTCTATGAGTCAATTGATTTCATCCCAGCTCTGCTAGACTTGTGAAGCAAATCTAAAACTCTTACTTTCTCTCACTGTACTGTGGAGGATGATGCTCAGCTTGTAAAAGAAGGAAAGTAGATTGGGTGCTCTCTCCTATCCATTCCGAATATATTAAGAAATATATGCTTCTAGGGATACAGAATAACACAGGAGTCAGAAGATTGCTGACCTCAGTCTAACTTCAAAATTTCCTCAGCAGAGTTCAAAGGCACCTGCTATTCGTGTTGTCAATAATGTTCTTGCCTACTGAAATCACTGCATCCCTTTTAATCCTAATTATCTGACGTGATATGAAAAGTTGCAAAATTGAGGAGGATGAGTAGGCGCCCTTTCTGTGCAGAGTAAAGCTCTTCAGAAGGAGGAGGATGGAGGACGACCTTTCATTCTACAAAATCAACAGTGAATCGTTGCCGCTGCCCTGCAATGGATCAGCATGGCTAGCGAGTCCTCATCTCCCAGGATTCCAAGAGCAATTGTCACCGTGTATGGCCCGGGGGTCAATGACATCTAGGACTCCTGATTCCTACATTTTTTTTTTCCTCCTTGAGCTAGTAAGCCTGGTTGCCATAAAGTGCATATAAGGACTGCCACGTACTACATTTTACTAAGGGACCCAATGAGAGCAAGAGAAAAAGCCTGAGATTGAAGGTTACTCTGTCCTTCAGGAATTTTCTAAATCAAATGTTTTTGGTTTTTTTGTTTGTTTGTTTGTTTTTTGGCTACCTGTCATCCCCAGCAACAGTATGTATTTCCGGCTGAGAGTCTCTTTTTACCTGGAAGATCTCCATCTAGTAGAAGGGAAATGGTTGAGAGCAGCAGTATAAGTCTCTGCATAACGCCAGGGCTGCCAGTGAGAAGCAGATGCGAGGCGGAGGGAATCGCCCCAGGCAGGAGTGGGGCAGGTGTATTTATGGGCAGAGGCTGCTCCTGATTACTGAGGCTTATCAAAAGGCAGCCTTCCCTGGTGGACACTCGCCAAGACACAGTGTGTGTCGGGGGAGGTGTTGGGCAACAGAGATGCCAGCAGGGCAATGTTGAGGGTGGGGAGAGAGGATTATCATAGGTGAAGTCCCAGTCACTTCACTTGCTTCCCTGAACCATTTCTGAAGCAAGAATTGGATTGGATGATCTCTAAGATAACTTCCAGCCTTGACATTCCTTGATTCTGGTGAGAGGACTTTCTGTTCCATTTCAGTTAAACTGGCATTGAATTGCTGTAGGTAAGTTTGAGTCAGGAGATTCTTATTGAAATGGTGGTATGGGAAATGGAATTGAAGTCCATCACCCCCAAGACCACTCTGAAGTCAACATAGAAATATACAGTGTCGAAGAGAAGAACGGTATGGGGCGTGGGGAGGTCATAAATGCCTGGGGCGGGGGGGGGGGGTCCCAGCACATTTCTGTGATAGAGTGTAGGATGAGGGTGACAACAAGGAATACTTGATGGTGGGCCTTGTCCAGGGGTGGGATGTGTAACCACAAAGCGTCAGGCTCACTTGGGGCTCAGGTGAAAAGGAGGGCAAGAGTGAGAAGAGAGGTTAAAAGGAAAGGATTTGTGGGAATGCTGCATTCCTAACAATGGCTCCAAATGAAACATAACCTTCCTCTTTACCTTTCCAGAGAGCACACGCCCTGCCCTCACCCCAGGGTATATGCTCCCTGGATTTAACACCAACCCCATCCCCAGCAAAACATACAGAGCATACACTCCTGGCATTTGCTCATAGGGAAAACACCAGATAATTTTATTTTAAGAAAAAGTTCTTCATTTCTCTAAAGTGAAGTATTTTAGAGAAAGCAAAAACGTCCAATCTTGGAAGTTGACATTCTGGAATAAGCTCCTCTTATTCTAGAACGCAGGTTAGACAAAGCCTGACAGACACACTTTCCTCGCACATCCTAGGCAAAATCCACAGTCAGTGTGTCTTCCCCAGGGCTCTCGCTTAGGGGAGAATGTGATGGAAAACCAGGTCTCCTTACACAGTAACAGAATAGAAGATCGGAAGTCACAAAATGTGCCAGTTTGGGTGCTCCACGGGCCATGTATCAATGGGCTTTAGAAAGGAAATAAATTTATTGGGAAATGCCTGTGAAGGATAAAGCAAGGCCCAGTACAGTGGCTCACACCTGTAATCCCAGCACTTTGACAGGCCAAGCGAGGGAGGAGGATCATTTTAGCTCAGGGGTTTGAGTCCATCATGCACAATATAGAGAGACTCCCATCTCTAAAGAAAAAGAAAATTAGCGAGGAATGGTGGTGTGTCCCTGTAGTCCCAGCTACTTGGAAGGCTGAGGCAAGAGGGTCTTGTGAGTGCAAAATTTGAGGTTGCAGTGAGCTACAGTGGCACTAATGCACTCCAGGGCAGGCAATTGAGCAAGACCCTGTCTCTAAAAAAAAAAAAAAGATGAAGGGGAGACTGAACAAGATTGAGTAGGGAAAGTCTTCAACTGTGATGCCAGTTGACACCTGTGAAAAGGTTTGGAGTGAGGGTAGCCTCAGACTGCAGTACAGAAAATTTCAGCATTGCCAGTGGAGGACCCCAGCACAGACTGTCCTCCACTGGCAGACATGGCCCAGCTCTAGTCCACATTGTGCTCATTCACCGACTGGAAGCAGCCAGGGTGAGAGCGGTGGCTGTGGCAATCCTCCTGCAGGTTGCAAACGTGCAGCAGGTGGAGGCTGTCGGATACTCTCCTCACCAACGTGCAGGACCCGTGGGACTCTCCTAGCCTGCCACATTTTAGGCTTTAGTAATTTTTGATGATGAGCCTCAAGGGAAAAAAATGTCAGCTGATATTCAAGGTAATCTCTGTGATCAGCATTCTGAAGAAAATTGAAAAATTCTGATAATAAAAAACATTCAGCAGCTCTTCAAAGAAAAAGGAATTCACATACAGGGACTGAATAACAAAACTTCAAAAGAAATCCTAAAGTACGGCCGGGCGCGGTGGCTCACGCCTGCAATCCCAGCACTTTGAGAGGCCGAGGCGGGTGGATCACGAGGTCCAGAGATCGAGACCATCCTGGTCAACAAGGCAAAACCCAATCTCTACTAAAAATACAAAAAATTAGCTGGGCACGGTGGCGCATGCCTGTAATCCCAGCTACTCAGGAGGCTGAGGCAGGAGAATTGCCTGGACCCAGGGGGCGGAGGTTGCGGTGAGCCGAGATTGCGCCATTGCACTCCAGCCTGGGTAACAAGAGCAAAACTCCATCTAAAAAAAAAAAAAAAAAAGAAAGAAAGAAAGAAATCCTAAAGTAGCTACAGTCCCAGAGGGAGAGGTTTCTGACTACTTGAATACAAATGAGCTCATGATTCTTTGTCTTCCCCAAACCTTGCCCACTTAAGATCTACTGTTGGACCCAGTCCAGTTTCTGTTGGATCCAGACACAAAGAGAAAGCAGTGAGTATAATGGGCTCAGCTAGTAACTACACCTGGTGCCTCATTGTCCCAGGAACCATCATCAGGGCTTCTTTGGGTCCCTCTTCTGACACCAGAACTATTTAAAAAAAAAAAAAAAAAAAAAAACTTAGGTACATAAGAATCTTAAAGTTTTCTTTTGAGCAGATATCAATTTGAGAATCGGGCAGGCTCCAAAGCACAAGTGTTTTGGGGCTCAGGCAAAGAGGCAGGAGAAAAAGGCTTTTGTAAGGTGAAAATGGAAGCAGGGCAAACAGAACATCTAATTGGTTACAGGGTAGTAGGAACCTTATTCAAATCATTCCAATGGACAATCCCTTGTTAGAGTTTCATTGGTGGTTTCTGATTGGTTATAGTTTTCTTTTACCACTCAAACTAAGTTGGGTTTCAGTTTGCTTATGTAGAAACCAAGGGCACTGAAGCTCTCTCAGTCTAATGGTGTCTTGTTTAATTATTTTAACAAGAGAAATATTCTGTGTTTATATATTGCAGAATTCAACATTAACATGTCAGTTATTTATAACTTGATCTATAGATTAAATATTATCTCAATCAAACTTTCAAAAAGCTATGTTGTCAATATTTCCAAATCGATTCAAAAGACCTAGGATTGTCAATACAGCACTGAAAAGAACAATGTTGGTGGATGATATGGTTTGGTTGTGTCCTCACCCAAATCTCATCTTGGATTTTGCGCCCATAATCCCCAGGTGTCATGGGAGGAACCTGATAAGAAGTAATTGAATCACGGGGGTGGGTTTTTTCTGTGCTGGTCTCAGGATAATGAATAAGCCTCAGAAGATCTGATGCTTTTATAAAGGGCAGTTCCCCTGTACACACTGTCTTGTCTGTCACCAGGTAAGACAAAACTTTGCTCCTTTTCAACTTCTGCCACGATTGTGAGGCCTCCCCAGCCATGTGGAACCGTAAGTCCATTAAACCTCTTTTTCTTCATAAATTACTCCATCTTGGATATTTCTTTGTAGCAGTGTGAAAATGGATTAATACAGTCAACTTACACTACCTTAAATCAAGACTCACTATGAAACTGCAATGATGAAGACAGTGAGGGAGCGGTGAGGCAATAAACAAACAGATCAAATAGGTCAATGGAACAGAATGGATAACTCAGAAAAGACCAAAGCACTGTTGTCTATTAAGGAAGCAAAGGTAACGTAAAGGAGAAAGGACGGTCTTCTCAACAAATGGCGCTTGAACAAATAGATGCCCCTATGAAAAAGAGAAAGTGGAGGAGAGGGAGAGAGGAGGAGGGGAGGTGATGAAGAGGGGGAGAGAGAGAGAGAGAGAGAGAGAGATGCCCTACGACGGGGTAGTGATTAAACAAACTGTGGTTCATCCATATCATGGACTACTGCCCAGCAATAAGAAAGAAAGAGCTATTGATACATGCAACAACTTGGATGAATCCCCAGAAAGTTATACTGACTGAAAAAAGCCAATCTAATAAGGTTACATACATTCCATTTATATGGCATTCCTAAAAGGACAAAATTGTAGAAATGGAGAACAAATCGCTTATACAGGGGTTAGGAAGGAGGTGGAGGTTGGGGGAAAGAGGGACTCGCTCTGAAAGGGTAACATGAGACGTCCTCCTGCTGATGAGAATGTGATGTGCCAGTGTCGGTATCCTGGTTGTGACATTGCACTGTGGTTTTACAAAGATGTCACTATTGAGGAAAACAGAGTAAAAGATCTGGGTATCTCTCTGTATTTTTATCATTTTTTGCAATGATATAGGAATCTACAATTATCTCAAAACAGAAGGTGTAACTAAAACATCCTTGTCATAAAAGGATTATTGATTCTATTTTTTTTTTTTTTTTTTTTTTTTTTTTTTTTGAAGGAGTTTCGCTGTTGTTAACCAGGCTGGAGTGCAATGGCGCGATCTCGGCTCACCGCAGTCTCCGCCTCCTGAGTTCAAGCAATTCTCCTGCCTCAGCCTCCCGAGTAGCTGGGATTACAGGCACGCGCCACCGTGCCCAGCTAATTTTTTGTAATTTTTAGTAGAATAGAATTAAATGTCTTTGAAAAATTAAATGGGAGGTAAGGCAAGATTTCTGACACAGCAGGAAACCAAAACTGAGTCTTAAGCACTGGGAACACGACAGGAAATTCTTACTTAAACTAAGTAATTGTCTCAGTCCACGTATGCTGCTATAATTAAATATCTTACACTGGGTGATTTGCAACCAATAGACGTTTATTACTTACAGTTTTAGGGGCTGGAAAGCCCCTGAAGATTTGTTATATTTTGAGGGCCCAGTTTCTGCTTCCAAGATAGCAGCTGTTGCTCAGCCTTCACGTGGCAGAAGAGACAGGCACTGCGTCCTCACGTGCTGGAAGAGCAAGCCAGCTTCCTACAACCTCTTTCATAAGGGTGCCATTTCCATTCATGAGGGCAGTGCCCTCAAGACTTAATCACCTCCCCAAAGGCCTTACCTCTTAATCACCTCTAATCACAGGGGGATTAGGCTTCAGCATTCGTTTTGGAAGAACACATTCCCACCATAACAGTAATTTTGAGGCTTGGAACAGAAGGTAACTTCTCAGCCCGTTCCCAGGAAAATAGTAGGCAGTGATTTGGGGAACAGGCTCTAGGTCACTGGAGTTACTGAGAGTCATATTTATGATCCCCTTGCCCATTAGCAGATTTTATCTCAGACTTATATGTAGAGAACGAGTCCTTCGGAAATATTTAACTAGCTCCACTTAAAAACATGGAGTAATGATGATCAATTTATATGGGGGTATGCGTGTGATACATAAAAGTCCTTGATAAATGAACTGCCTATCCATCAATTTGTCATTAACGTAATTATTCATCTAAATGCACGCTCATTTACATGGACAGATGGCATAATGGTAAAACCTTTAAAAGAAGTATGTTCGTTTCTCTATCTATTCATCTTCTTTCTACCTCCCTTTCTTTCTTTCATTTTGCTTACTTCTTTCATCTCAATAGGTTAGCAAGGGCCACGTGACTGAGTACAAGGTAGAGATTTGTTGATTTCTAGTCTCTTCTACTTCCCTGTTAAGAGAAATTTCAGATGGCTTTGGGACAATTTCTTTTCCACAGAATTATAGAAAAATAAGCCAGGATGGCGGGACCATCAAGGTCAGGTAGTCATGTTCTTTCTAAATGAAACACTTGACAAACTGAGCAAAGACAGTCATTTATTTTTATTAAAGTGTCTGCTTACAGCAGAAGCAAGAATAAAAAGAAGCTAGATCATGTGTGCTTCTCTGGAAACCTAAATCTTCTGAATTAATCTCCTCTAATCTTCCCACATGGCTGGATGGTCAGACAGCATTTCAGAGACTTCTGGCAGAGGGCAATAATATCTTCATTTTTCTTACAATAACCCACGCATGTCCCTTTAAGTCTCTGGCATCTCTCATCAAAAACTGCATTCTTGGTTACACAAGGGAAGGAGCCATTTGGATTAACTCACTTTTCAGACATATCTGTTTACCGGATACAGTTGTGTGAGTAGTTGGCGAAGGTTTCTTCACAAGCTGTCATAGTGCCATATCCTACGAGTAGATGAGATGGTAGGGAACTTGTTTTTTATCTGATATTTCTGTTTTCTGGTCACACAGGATGAAATACCAGAAGGAAGAGATTTGTCTTCCAGCATTTGAGACCAAGCTGCGTAGGAGCTTTGGGAAACAGAAGCTAGGGTTATTTGATCAAAATCTGTTGGGGATAATTATCAGCTTGTTCCCATAAACACCCCCAGAGGCTACTAATTTCCCCGATGCACTCTCAGAGGTTGCTGCTTGGTGAGAGCAGAGCGAGAGCTGAGACCGAGGAGATGGCTCCAGACCAGAGCAAAGGAAGGGATAAAAATATAAAAAGGAAACGAGTTTACTCTGGTAGATAGAGACTTGCTTGGAAGGCTCACCCTGATTTCTCCTCCATACTCCACCAAAGCATGGACTGTGGAAAACTCGTACTTTAGAGCAGGAGGGTGTAGCATGTTGGGAATGTTTTTCTAAGACTTTCTCAGGTCAGTTTGCATAGAATTCCACTTCCCACCTTAGGGCTTTATCAGTAGCAGTCCCAAGAGCAGCCTGCTTCAAGTTAAGGATAGATAGCGCATCTTAACAGGATCAACATTTTAGAGTTGTCCAATTTGGGTATACATAATGAATGCATCAGATGTACAGAGATTGCATTTAATGTTAACATAAATGTAAACATAAAATTCACATCTACATAAAACGGATAGCCAGATGGATTAGTGCCAGCATAGACACTAATCATTATCCAGGATCAGCACATCAGTTCATAAGTGAAAACATTCCACTATTTCAAAGCTCGATGAACTCTGGCTTTCACTGGTGGGGGTCTATGTTCTCTCTGCCCTACCATAAGGCAGATACTAATACAATACTGTACTATAGACTATAGTGTAGGACTCCCAGAAACTCCTTTTAATTTAGTATAGCATTACAGTATAGCATATGTATACTATAAAAATACTAGTATTATAGTATATACTATATTACTATACTAGCACGATAATGTACTCGTATTATAGTGTATACTGTAGTATTATGTGTACTATATACTAGTATATAATACTTGCTGTATTAATTTTTTTCCAATTTTTGTTTTTGTTAGCATGATACCAAAATGCATGTTTCTTGGCCTGCCTTTATTCTTTCAAACCTGTGACAGCCCCTCCTCGACTATATTATGCTAGTGTTAATAACATACTAGTATACTATAGTACAGTACAATATACTGGTATATTATTATAGTATATACTATGCTATACTATAATACTCTACTAAGCCAAAAGGATTTTCTCTAAATACTATCATAGTATAGTAGTATACTACAGTATATCTAATAGATAATTATTGGATTATCTAATTATACAATTATAGATAATTGTCTATTATATAGTTATTATAGTAAATAATTATAATTGTACAATGATAGTATTATCTAACAGATAATTAGTATAATGCTAGTGTATTATTATAGTATATATTATGCTATGCTATAATACCATACTAAGCCAAAAAGATTTTCTCTAAATACTATCATAGTGTAGTATTATATGGCAGTATATCTGATAGATAATTATTAGATTAATAATTATATCATTATAGCTAATAATGATCTATAATTGAATATAGTAAATTATCTATAATTGTATAACATAGCATTATCTAATAAATAATAGATAATAGATGTTTTGACTAATTATGTAATAAGTATGAGTCATCTGACAAAGATACCTCTGGCCAATTTCCAGTGTGCACATCAAAGCCAGTGGCCTGAATACAGAATGAGTCACTCTGAGTCCTAGATCCTCGTGTCCTGACACAGAATCTACTCTACAGGCTTGTCACAAAACAGACCAGAACTATGAACAGCAGATGTGAAAATTGGCGCATTACACATGGGATCACATATCACTGGCATCTGGCACAAGTTGGGGCTTACTGTGGGCTCTGAGAACCCCTTTCTTCAGCTCTCTGAGGCTGTCATGAGCCTAGTCATATGCCTTAATTTTGGAGAGGATACAACTGAAGCAATTGGAAGTTCGTGGGAGCAGGAGTGAGTCCAGAGAGTTTTGATATGGGAAGGGCATCTTGAATGCCTCTCACTGTTGGGCTCCTCCCCTGACTTTGTTTAAGTTACCTGTATGACTCTGAGAAGCACTTGGCCCATCTGAGGCACAATTTCTGCATCTGTAATAGTATTTGTAAAACTGACCTCCAAAACCAAAAAGATTGTTTCTAACTACCATTAAATTAGAAGCAGGACAGAGTTTTCCTTAAAGGCGCTGGCACTGGAAGACTGGATGCATTTTCTGAACTTCTCATCACAGCACGTGGCCTGATGACTTGTGATTAGGAAATGGCAGTCCAACTTACGCTACTTTACCTGTTGCCGTGACTGGCATGAACGCAGAGTTGTCTCTAAGCTCCAGTCCTCACCTGTCTCTCTTCCTTACCTGTCTTAAAAGGTCCGTAGACTGCCATCCTTGTCTTTAATTTTTTTCCAGTTTTTGTTTTTGTTATTGAGCATGAGATTGGATGCCAGAAGGCATGTTTCCTGGCCTTCCTTTATTCTTTCAAAACTGTGCCAGCCCTTCCTCGATAACAGTGTAAAATGCAAAGCAATTACAGAAGAGGCCTGAGGGGGATATCACCTCTTGTAGCAAATGGGTTGATCATGCCCAGGCATTCACTGAAGGGGACCCTCTCTCTGGGAGAGGGTCACCTTCCCTGTAAAGATGCAAATTTTACCTGGGGTCAGAAAGAAGAACACAGCAAAGAGAAAGAGGAATGTCCTCATGACTGGGAGAGTCTCCAGAGATCAGGACAGTGACCATGAGGGAGAGCAGCAAACACCCACATTTATACATTTCTCCAGACCAGTAGCATCTTGATCAGTGAGGCTTATGAGAAATGAGAGGATTTCCATGCTCTGCTGCGCAGAGCCCAGCCACCCTCAGTGGGTGTCACTCAGTGGACAGCTCATCATTTTTCTGACTCTGGAAAGTTTTCAAGAAGGAAAGTGGGGATGAAGGGAGGACAGAGTAGGGCAGACACAGAAAAATTTAAAAATCTGGAATCTGGCAGTTTGGTTTCTAATCCTGACTGTGCTCCTGAATAGCTTTGGTTTACCTATATGTAAAATGAGAGTAATCATAGAATGTCTCAATGCTTCAGTTAAGAGCTGATGCACCACAGTGAGGTGGAATCTGAATTCCAGATTCGATCTTTTTGAGCTTTGTAAACTTGGCAAAAGGCTTGACCTAAGCATATATTTGTTTAAAAACGTGAATCTTGCTGTATGTTGTGTGCTTTTCTTGCTTGGTCCTGCCATGCTGCGCACCTGTACCATGGCACTGTTGGCACAGCAAGGGGCTGGTAACCATCATGCCTCGCCCTAGACACTCAAGGCTTAGACACTCACCTCCCACCTTCTGCATATTCACACCTCAGTCCCTGTGGGTGGATGGCTGCTGGAAGGGATTATTAAGGGGGAGGCCAAGTGGGGCCCAGGGTACCAAAAGTGGGGAACAGGTGGCTAAGAATCCTCCCAGGAAGGTTAAGAGGGGAAGGGAGTCTGGAGTGCACATAAGCCGTGCTTACAAAGTCCCAGAGCATGCTCCACTGTCCCATCAGACTTGATTTACAATGCATATATTCAGAGGTAACTAAGACTTTCAACACAGTGACTCCAGAGCATGGAACCCCGAACTGAGGCAGGGAGCTGTGACTGCGTCGGCCATCTGCCCAGGAGGGAGGCCCTGATGCAGGCTACATAAAATACCTAAAAGCTGAAAGCCTGGAGGCTCAGCCCTATCCCCTATATCAAAACGCATTAGCTTGGATTCTGAATCTGAATCCTTTGCAAGCCACAGCAGCAACCTAAAACTGTGTGCCTTCCTGCATAGGCCAGAAACGGTTCATGGTGAATTTGTGGACTTGAAAAAGAGTTTACAGAAAACTTGGGCTCAAGGCTGAATAGAGAGAAAGGTGCGTTAGGACTAGTGATAGTAGCCAGGAACTGTGCTAAGCACTTTATATACCTTATCTCAGTCAATCCTCTCAAACACTCTGTGGCTAAGTACCATAATTACACCTTTATTGTAAGGGTTAGGAAACTGAGGTTCAACAAATTGAGTAACCTATCCGAGGTCATATACTTCGTAGTATACATTTTAAAATTATTCTACTTTACGTTACAGAAATGAAGGACAGAACATCGTATAAAAATACAGGCAAGAGGGAAGAAATAAGCAGGACTTGTTTGAGGGGAAGATACTGATATCAATATTGCTTTTCATACCCAGGTTTTGTTTTGTTTTGTGTTTTAAGACAGGATCTCGCTCTGTTGCCCAGGCTGGAGTGCAGTGGCATACTCATGGCTCACTGCAGCCTTAAACTCCTGGCTCAGGCCATCCTTCCACATCAGCCTCCCGAGTAGCTGGGACTACAGGTACATGCTACCATGTCCAGTGATTTTTTTAAAAAATTATTTTGTAGAGACGAGGTCTCAGACTGATCTTAGAATTCTTGGGCTCAAACAATCCACCTGCCTTGGCCTCCCAAAAAGCTGTGATAGTAGACATAAGCCACGCATCTGGCCCATACCTATGTCCTTAATGAACTTAAAATATGCAGTAATTAAGACTTTCGTCTGTGACGTGATATCTTACAGGAAAGGGGACTCAGAGCTAAGTTGACAAAATGATTACTGCCCCTCCTTTTCTCCCTGTAATTCTTGCAGACAATAAAAATGAAAGCTAGGAAAGCGAGAGTCCACATTTATTGAGCTCTTACAGGGTACCAGGCCTCATTCTAAGCATTCCACATGTTCAGAACACTTTTGCATTATAATCATACTAGATTCCCACAAAACCTTGAGAAGGAGGCAGAATTTGTGAGTGAGTTCTTATTTTCTCCCAGAAAACAGGAGCTGGAAGAGATGAAAGGGGTCACTAGCTTCTGGTCCCTGGATTAGCATGGCAGAACCTTGCATGACCCCTGGTCTTTCAACCCCTAGCCTGGTGTTCTTTCCACTACACCAGTTAGACTCCGCAAAATATAAGGCTGTCTGGATGCCCAGGGTTATTATGCATGATATCATCCCTCGATCCTGGGAAACGGAGCATATAATTATGCTTTCTTTATTGATTCACTTCACTGATCAAGAGCATCTTCCCATCACTTTTAAATATAAATGAGCCTCTCATTTGGGTCTTCTCAAGGAAATCTCAATCTCCATTCTAAAGAGTCTTCCCTAAAAGATGGCCCTGATGAGGAAGATGTTTTATTTTGTATTTGCTGTGTTCTTCATTTTGGCTCAACGGCCATCTGGCAAATAAAAATGGATGGGATTTTGATGGGGCAGATTATAAACCCTGATAATTCTTCTATGTTTGACCTTGAAAAGGAAAGTAATGGTCAACGCCCCATGGTGCCTGTCATGGGAATTTCTTAGGTATACAGCGATGTGTTCTAAGAGCAAACTGCATATAGTGTATTTTTTTTTGTTGTTTGTAATTTGTTTGTGCTGGTTACCTGGAGTGCTGGCCTTGAGAAATAGAATAAAGATTGCAACTCTGCAATCTACTGTCTTCTGATATGCCAAGTCACACATGGAGGTGGGAATAATGTTTTATACAGTGTTAATTCCTGGGTTGATTTTAATTTTCAAAACATATTTTGAGCCAGGCAGGACTTGATTTTTCCCAGCCATTTTCATCAGGTAAGTAAAATCTCTTGTATATAATTAATTTTCCCTTAGGAACTCTGACTCTGTTGGTTCTCTTGGATCTCCAGAGACAAAAAGGGGACAAAGATAGTGGTGGAAATAGAATTGTCTGAAATACTAGTTCACTAACTTACCTTCTTCTCTTTCTCTTGTTCCATGTATAATATTTGGATATTTTTGATTTCACAGAAAAATATCTTTGTGGCTGGACTGTAATTTGACGATAGAGAATTGGACTCAGTGACTTTTCCCATTAGCTGTTGATGCTCCGTAAACTGAGGTCATAGATTTAGTCTTGTACCAGCCAGTTAGCAGTGCTCTGAGAACATGCCTGTCCATCTCTTGCAAGCTCTGCTGCTAAGTCCAGTAGTAACACACATCACACATGCATGAGGTTGGTTGAAGGAAGCTCAAATTAAAGAGTGAGGTTACTTCAGTGAAATTTCAGCACCATTGCAGAAAAGCTACTCATAATGAAGAGCCCGCAGATCTCTTCCTGTTTTTTGAAGTCGTCTTTTACGGAAAGAAAGCACATTATAAACAAAAATGAAAGAAATATTGTAACAAAGTTGAAAAGGGTTTAGAAAGAATTTCAAAGTGAGAAATATTAGGTTGCTACTAGTCCTTGAGTGGTTCCTGTGTACCAGGCATCCTATTAAAAACTTTACATGGATTTTGTCATGTAATCTTCAAAACACTCCTATGCGGTAGTTACTATTGTAACCAAAATATTTGCATATAACATTCCATTGGATCCCTAAGCTGATTTAAAAATGTAGTCAGGTGCTTCTAGAATGGCCACTGGGCAAGTGAGAATGCTGATCTTAAGAACTCACTGAGGATACCTGGCAATTACTAAGCCCAAACAAGACTTGAACCTAAGCTTCTTCACTCCATCTTCAAGGGTCTTTCCAAAACCACAATATGCCCCTCCCATTTTTATATAGCAAACTTCACAGTAGTATCAGGTATGTATTTTTATAGTTCTATAGTATGTATGTCTCTTTGTCTGCCTGTGGTTTACTTTTGATCCCTGCAAGATTAAAAACACTTGGAAAGTAGGAATTGTGATGATCTGTTGATTAAAAATTCACTCTCCCCAACTCCCTCCTGCAGAAAGCAGGAGCTCTTATTGAAAAATCTGGGCTGGTTCTTGAAAATATTCTTTGTAATCATCATAGAAACTCTCCCCTTTTTTTGGTGGATTTTGACATGTTTCCCATTTCTAGACAGTTCCTGAAAGACCTCAGCAGCTCTTTCTTGGCACAGGTGAGTTTGCTGTCTGTGAGTCGTGCAAGGTCGGTCGGAGAAAATGCAGGAAATAGTGCTTGGAGTCTGAGAAGGCCCTTGGAAGCTGCAGACTGAACTTTCTCTGCTGCCGACAAAGGATCTGACAAACCGGTCCAGCACCCTTCTGGCCTTAGAAGTGTATTCAAGGAAGACGTTCAAGAGAAATTATGTGGCTTATCCAAGTCACACGGTGAGTCTCAGAATCATTCTCATTTCTTTCCCTCTTTGTTTTATTGCTTACATTTTTTAAGATGACTTTTTTTTTTTTTTTTTTTTTGAGATGGAATCTCGCTCTCACCCAGGCTGGAGTGCAGCTGCACGATCTTGGCTCACTGCAACGTCCACCACCCGGGTTGAATGATTCTCTTGCTTTAGCCTCCCAAGTATCTAGGAATACACATGCCACCATGCCTGGCTAATTTTTGTACTTTTGATAGAGACAGGGTTTCACTGTGTTGGCAAGGCTGGTCTTGATCTCCTAAGCTCAGGCACTCTGCTCGCCTCGGCCTCCCAAAGTGCTGGGATTACAGGCGTGAGCCACTGCACCAGGTGAGATAACCTTTTAAAACAAAAATCAAAACATGAGCGTGTACTTAGTAGCTACTCAGTCAGATACCACTACTATATATTTGTGGAGTACCTTATAATTTATGAAATATTTTCCACACTTCTCTCATCTGACTCATGATTACCTTATGAGATTTTAGTGCTCCCATTTATATTTGAAAATATTGAGGCTCAAGAGGCTGTTATTTCCTCACCATAGCTAGGATCCGTTAACTGTTCTGTGTTCTGTGTATCCAACTGAATGTACTAACTCTCACAGAATTAATAGAGAAATGGAAGTGACATCCACATCTATGTTAATAAAGTAATAATTCTATCAAATATATTATTTTTATGTTCACATTATTTCTTACTTTGCCTAAATATTGTCATTCATTGATTCTAGTACTTATGATATATTTACCTGTGAAAGAAAATGCTTAGAGATTAACTTAAAATGTTCAGCACAAAAGGTACATAAATGGCTGACTGTATAACTTTTGCCTTGTGAAATAAAATCCAGCTTCACAAAATAAAGGTCAAAAAAATGTTTTTTTGAGACGGAGTTTCACTCTTGTTGCCCAGGCTGGAGTGCAGTGGTGCCATCTCGGCTCACTGGAACCTCCACCTCCTGAGTTCAAATGATTGTCCTGCCTCAGCCTCCCAAGTAGCTAGGATTACAGGTGCCTGCCACCATGCCCAGCTGATTTTTGTATTTTTAGTAGAGACAAGGTTTTACCTGTTGGCCAGGCTTGTCTTGAACTCCTGACCTCAGGTGATTCACCCACCTTGGTCTCCCAAAGTGCCAGGATTATAGGCATGAACCACCATGCCCGGCTGGGATAATTTTCTTGGCATATTTCTACATCTTAAGCAGAAGGCATCTTTCTTTTAATAGCATATTTAATTCATTTAGGAGATACAGAAATACTTATATTTTCTGCCAATTCTTGTGTCAATGTTGGTATGTTAAATTTTTGAGAGAACTTTTCCAGTTTATAAAACTTGTGAAAAGCTTTGTCATATACATGTCGTCAAAAGTTTTATATTATTTAATGTTTCTTGGATCTGTAGTGATAACTTCTATTTCATTTATTCTGTATACTTGGCCTTTCATTGTTTTCTAAGGTTCTTAGAACATAATTTTAAGTCATAGATTTAAATGTTTCTTCTTTTCTACAATAAGTATTTGGATATAAATTGCTTTCTAAGTGATTGTTTTGTTTTGTTCCACAAAATTTGACATATAGAAATGCTTTCCAATTATTCTCGTTATTCTTTGATGCATACACAACCTAGAATTATGTTGCTTTATTTCCACATATTCGGAAATATCCTAAATAGCTTATTTTATAGATTTCCAATATAATCCGCTTGTGGTGAGAAATATACTCTGAAGAATTTAAATCTTTTTAAACACATGATCATTTGTTTTATGGCCTAGCATATGGTTTATTTTTATGACTGTATCATATGTACTTAAAAATGGGTATTTTGCAATTGAGTTATGATGTGTTCTATAAATAGCAATTTAGTCAATGGAATGGGAGTTTGTTCAGTTCACACATGACTTTGCTAATTTTTCCATGTTCTATCAGTTGCCAAGAGAGTGGTGTAAAAATTTTCTACTATGAATATAGAAGTGTCTATTTCTCCTTTCAATTAAGTAATATAAAAACATGTTAATGATTTTTATGTATTTTTGAAGGATTAACCCTTTTCTTTTTAAGCAACATCACTCCATGCAATAGAGCGAGACCCTGTCTCAAAAAAACAAGCAACCTGCACATGTACTCCTGAACGTAAAATTGAAGGTGTTTGTTTGTTTGTTTGTTTGTTTGTTTGTAGAAGTAGGTTTTATGTAAAATCATGTACGGGGAAAATGTGGGTAGCTATGTATCTTATGAACATGATAATACTTGAGATAAGACTTGAAGGAAAAATGAGAGAAATCTAAGCAGAGACATAGAATAAAATATCCCAGGCAGAAAGGCAGGGTTCTCTGCCCTTCTCTTCCATGAATGTCATTTAGTTCAAATCTGTTCCATCAGCCCACACGTTAATCAGTGGAGCATGGAAAACAGTATGTTCCCAATGAACATTACAAACCGAGGTTGACTTCCAGCCCTTTTAGAGCAGAGGAACATATTTTAATCAATGCCTCTTGATAAAAGAGCTTGATTCCAGCTACGGCACTTCCTTCATCAGCTCTCCAATGATGCCTGGAGCCTTGAGAATATTTTTCTTTATTTTTGCTGCTCTCATTCTTCTTGCTCACATTTTCCCAGGTAAGAGGGAAGTTCTTTTAGAGATAGAGATGACAGTCTGCTCAGGATCTGTCTTTTGAGAGGAAAGCTCAGCTTTTAGAAAGTTTCCAAGGCAAACCAGTCACTGAAAATCTTTTCCTGAGCGCAGGCACAAAACAGTGGGACCTCACAGACCCAGACCTTCTCCGCCCATAACAGTATCCGGTCAACTTCCCTAATAGCTCTGTCAAGGAGTTCAGACTTCTTTGGACCTTTAGATCGCTTTCCTCCTTTTATAATCTGCAATGCAGCTTCAGCATCTTCCAAAGTATTGCTTTAAAATGAAAAAAAAAAAAAATTCCAAGGCAAATGCCAAACATATTTGTTAATTTAGGCAGGTACAGCCTTTGTAGTCTAAATTGAAGTTATGTTAATATATTCTTAGCTAATTTTTTTCACGTCTGAGTTGTTGGTCCGAATCTCTTATCCATAGATTATTTTAGGCTCTCTGGTTTTCACACACTGGTTGAAAATTATACCATTAAAACCACTAAACTAACATCTCGCTATTCTCTTAAGTCTTTGAGTCTCTCTTTGCTTGATACCTACCATGATGCTGTTCCTAAGAAACGTTTTTGTCCATGCCTCCTCAAGTATCCCTTGTTCCTTCTGTTATGAAGCTTTTCCTGTTAGAGGTTCTCCATGCATCATGAAGCCCTATCTGCTCCTTCATGGCTCCTGAATTTCTACATTTCTTTATTACACATTCTGTCCTCTGTAGTCCTACCAAACCAACAGATGTTAAATGTGTGCTACCCAATTATAAAAAATTGTTCTGTCTGCTACAATAAAGGTAGGTAAAGTGAAGAGGCAAAAATATAATTAAAGCATGGATATTGACCCGAATTTACTTGAAGTTATTAGTCAGTTATTTCTGTGTTGTTAAAAATAGATTGCCTGTAATGGTAAATAGACATTTAATAAATTTAACATGTATGAGTAAGTATATCAATGAGACAGGAAGATACACAAATAACTTCAATATGAAACAGTTTTCACAAGTGCCATAAAAAATGCAAAGTATAAAGAGAAGCCGTAGATCCGGAAACTTGGTTCTAGCTAGGAAATGCCAAAAGGCTTCCTGGGAAGTAGCCTTCGCATTGCACATTTGGAAACAGGCAAGACTAGAACTAAAGATCAGAGCCAAGGAACACTGTCCCCATGAAAGTTTGGGTGACCCCTTTGACTACATGAAAGTTTCAGTGACCCCATGAAAGTCTCAGCTGTAAAATCAGTCCCTATTTTCTGCCTTCAGTATCTTTTCATAGATGTCAGACAATGCTCCAGGATAGGTAAACGCATTTTGAATTGTCTTCTCCATCCACTTTAATCGGTACTCCACTTGATTCAGATCAATCTATAAATGTAGATGCCTAATAGCTCCCTGTCCACAAAACTCATCTCAGACACATTTGATTTACAATAATAAGCATAGTTTCAGCACAAATTAGGACTACCACCATCGCCATAATCGCACAGAATCTCAGAGTTAGAAGTGAATTTAAAGATCAATATAAAAGGCAACAAACATAGGTTATTAAGCCAAACTAGATGAGTTTGGATATCAATGACAATCTTTATAAGCTGTATATACTCTGTGTTTTACTTTCCTTTCTGTAAATAATAATAACAGCATTGTTTTGAAGACGAATAAACTTTACATTAATTAGAAACTAACTTATTATAATAAAGAAAGTTAATAATAGAGTGACTGAAAAAATATAAAACCTTATTTCTTTTTCATGTAAAAGTCCAAAAATAGCTAAGTTGACTAGGTGAGTGTGGAGCGTTTGTTTTCACCAAGTTATGTTGTGACTTGGCCTGAAGGTCAACCCTGCCATCCTCAACAGGTGACCATTTTATTTGGTCCCAAGGATGTTCTAACAGACAGGGATAGACAGTACAGAACATGATCAAGATTACATAGAAGCAGCTCACATCATTCCGTTCCTTTTTCATTTCTCCAAATCTGTTCATGTGGACATACAGAAATAGGAAGCTAGGAGCTGATGGCATTAGCTGAGTATTCATGTGTCCAGGTAACCCAGGGGCTCTGTGGCTAAAAGTCTGAAGGCAAAAATAACTGCTTTGGGACAGTTTGACAATCTTTCTATATAACTGGGCAGTGCTGGGCACATACTCTATGCTATGTTAGAGTTTACTGTTGTTTAATTGTCATTTGTTCTTCTACATATTTTCTTTTGTTCTCTGCCCTGATTCAGTATTGAATACCCTATACATGTTTATTTTTATATATATGTCAGCTGATTGTCCAGATGCCTGATAAATTTCAGTGATCTGAAACTCACAGTATCCTGAGTTCAACTTTGGGGCTATTTACCAGTTTCTCCTTAATTTGAGCACAAGTGTAAGTCCCTGCAATTTCTTTCCATTAGTCTTTGCCTTAACTTGGAACTAACAAAATACCCTCCAAATGATAGTATTTCAGATCTACGGCAGCTGGTATGTCCTGTTTCTTCCCACAAGTTATTTCCAAGAAGAAACATTGCTCCTTTTAAGATTAACTGCAACTTCTTCCACTATTTTTTCCTAAGGATATATCTTACCAATTGAAAGAGATTCCTGTTTTGACATATTTTTTCTCTCTCCAACCTAATCTCTGTTATGAGTGAGGGACATTGCCTGTGTCTCATTTGCTTGCCAGAGCTAAATACACGATTCTGTTGGTGTTCTTTGCACAGTAAATTGAGAAGGATGCATATCATGGTTTTGTTTTGTTTTTTTTTATCTTTCTACCTAAAACTGTGAGACTCCAAAACCATATGCCAAGGCATATAATCTATTATTGGTCTGCCTATAATGTAACGATCTTTAACTTTTTCTATAAATCAAAGACTATTTGGAGACATGGAAAAAAAATCCGTTGGTAAGGACTGTTTATTGAAATCAGAAAGTATATTGTCACCTTCCTTGGAAGAAACATTCTGTTTCTGTACAAGCTAGATATGATTTTGACATATAAAAATCTTTTCTGTTTTTTCTAATTGCCTTAATAGTGACATTGATTATATTGAGATAGAACTGTTCAGGTAACATCTGATTTTTCTAATTTCTAGGTTTATAGTCGGTGTTTCTAGGAGTGACAGTAACGAAGAAGTCTGAATTTGGCCTAGGCAATGGAATTTTATGTTCCGGTTACTAATTACTAGATAACTAAAAACAAATTACTTTCTTTACTTAGCCAGGACAGCAATTCATAGAGCACTAATTTGTAAGAGACTGGAAGGTCACTGTGAAGCTGAATGTCTTACTTTTGAAGTAAAGATTGGGGACTGTAGAGCTGAATTGACACCATTTTGCTGCAAAAACAGAAAGAAGCATTAAAAACTAAGCACCAGCTGAAAGAATGAAAGAGGTAAAGATTCTCTGGCTGCAATATCAGTAGGACAAATCTCTCTGGACCGTCTCTCTTTGCTCTGCAAAGTTTGGATTATCTGAAGCCGTGTCAGTCCAGTTTCCAATGCTACAGAGAGACACCCTTCCTAGGCTGTGAACTTCTTCCAGGCAGGCACTGTATCTGTTGACCTTTGTACTCTCAGTTCCTGACACGGGGCCTGTTAATCATTTTTTTTTACTTTATAAAAAAGCCGCTGAATAAATAGATAAAACAGATGGAGTGCAATGGTTGGACTGGCACTCAGGTGAATTGAGGTTTAAAGTTGTAACTCTGTCTTTAAACAGATGTGTAGGACCTTGGGTCCTCTGTGCCAAGATTCTGATATCTCTAAGGTGAGCAGCTTGAACCTCACAGTAAATGGAATTCCTGCTGGACGCTCATTGCGGCTGCTTCAGCATCATCACTGTCATGTACTCCTTCCTCTCTTTTATAAGTTAGGAATTGTTTAGAGTGTTTTCCATGTACTTGTTGGATCTAAAACATCAAGTTTTAGAAAGAAATGCACCTAAATAAAAATTCAAGTTGGCTGTAGATTGAGCAACGTCTGCATTCTGGCTGTTGGCAGTGAAAATTGATCAAAGCATGGTTTACTGAAGCTGCAAGTTCCCCAAAGGTCATCTAACTCAGCACCCTTATTACAAAGGAAGAGACTGAGACTCAGGAAGATTATACAGTTACTGACTTAGTCACATTTATATTCAGGCTTCGGGTTTTCTGGACTTGTCGCCTTAGCATGTTCACAAAACAGCATGCTGGAAGAGAACAGAACAGCAAGAGGCAACCCCAAAGATGGAACGTTTCTCAGAAGGTTCAGGTGAATAAATAAACGGAGGAAGAGACAGAAACAAACTGGGGAAAAAAAAAACTAGAAAGAAAAAAAAAATGGACACTTCCTAAAATCTCTGTTGTGATCCTGCGATCCCTGCCCTTTCAGAGCCATAATAATGACAAACTGAGGCTTGCATTTTCCCTAATTTGCCAAAATTTGGAGTCCCAGCTTTCAAGCAGAGGAAAGTGTGTATCACAGACCATTTCATCACAGAAGACTTACGGTACACCCTCCCAGAACAGAGGCAGCAAAACCCCTCTGCGATGGTCTAGAAAATTTCCTTCTCTAATCAACTAAGCTGGCTTCCTGTAGAGATGTAAATAAAAGAGAAAAAAAGTCTGGAACAAGACAATCTGTAAAATGTTTTAAAATAAGAAATAAAACGTGATTTCAAGAGATCTTCTGGTATTGGTACTTGTCTTTATGCTGCTAATTTTCTCATTCTGAAAACTATGCTGGAGGAAAATATGTAAAGTTATCTGTTTCGATCAGAGGAACTTTCTCAGTTTCTGCATATTTCCTAGAAATTCCTTATCCCTTGTCTCAGATAAAACAAGCAGGCTTTGAGAACCTAAGCGTGTTTAGGCATTCTCCTTTCTCCCTGTCAGCGTCAAGTGACTTGAAATGCAATATACATGTCCTGTCTCCACTGTTTCCATAGCCCGTATCCTTCTCAACCTACAGAATGTCTTTAAAAGCCAGGTATAAAGACTCATGCAATTTCAGCACTTTGGGAGGCCAAGAGCCCAGGAGTTCGAGACCAGCCTGGTCAACATAGGGAGACCCCCCCCGCCCCCCACCACCGCCGCAGATCTCTATAAAAAAATTTCTAAAAAATTAGGCGTAGTGTCTCACACCTGTAGTCCCAGCTACTTGGGGGGTTGAGCCCCGGAAGTTGAGGCTGCAGTAAGCTTGTGCCACTGCACTCCAGCCTGGATGACAGAGTGAGACCCTGTTTCAAAAGAAGAAGGAAGAAGGAAGGAGGAGGAAGAGGAGAGGAGGAGGGAGAAGGATAATTGGGGAAGAGGGAGGAGGTGGGGAGGAGGAGGAAGAGGAGAGGAGGAGGGAGAAGGATAATTGGGGAAGAGGGAGGAGGTGGGGAGAGGAGGAGGAGGAGAGGAGGAGGGAGAAGGATAATTGGGGAAGAGGGAGGA
>CAUYOR010154217.1:0-19853 GCA_963573925.1 Callimico goeldii
AGAGTGAGACTCCATCTCAACAACAACAACAACAACAGAAACAACAACAACAAGAAGTTTAGTTTTCTCCTTGGATCACAAAAGTTTTCTAAAAGAAAGAAAGAAAGAAAGAAAGAAAGCTCCCGCTTCAGTCATGCCCTGCTCCAACCCCGGCCTCCCTAGGGCCTGATTATACAAGTCAATAAACGCAGCCCTATTATGCTAAGTTAATTTGAGGTGGTTTTCTGTAGGTGCTAATCAAGGAGTTCCAGCCAACACAGTACCTTCCCAGACCTCATGGCCTCATTCTATAGGCCAGCCAGACCTCCCTGGGGCGCGACTGCTAACACTATACAACTTGCCTCTGACAATGTACGCTTACCATTGTTACGTAACTCTTTTCCCCAGACATCGCCCTTCTTCATACCACAGGCCTCATTACTAATCATGTGGTAGAAACTCAAGCGTGTGTAATCCCAGCTACTCGGGAGGCTGAGGCAGGAGAATTGCCTGAACCCAGGAGGCGGAGGTTGCGGTGAGGCGGAGGTTGCGGTGAGCCGAGATCGCGCCATTGCACTCCAGTCTGGGCAACAAGAGCGAAACTCCGTCTCAAAAAAAAAATAAAAAATTTCTGGAAACTCAGAAACGTATAGTGATTTTTTTTTTCTTTCTCTAACAACAATTCCTGGGAGGAAGCAGAAAGATGACCACATAAATGTGTACTGCAATTCTTCCTGAGTTACCATAAAGTAGCGTCATATCAAAACAGTTCGCAGATAAACGTGTATGTGTAGAAATGCACCCAGCCATATCTTATTATAAGGAAGTATCACACTCAGGATTCCTGACTCCGAATGTAATTAATTGCCTCCAGAGACACAAAAGCATAACATATAATTTAAACTTTATGTGAATTTAGCAATAGATATTAAATCCTTAAGAAACCCACATACCTTTTAAACCAGCAATTCTGTTGCTGGCAATTTGCCCTAAGACAAGAATTTGGAAATGTTTAGAGATTTAGCTACATTAGTTTTTGTTCAAACATTGTGAAAAATTGCAAGATATTGAAAAATACCGAGTTAATCATTCATAGGGAACTAATTAGAGAAATTAATAACGTATTCATATAATGGGGTTCCATTTGAAAAAAAAAAATCCTATTGGAGAATAATGCCCGCACTATTTTTAGGTGAAAAAAACTAGGTTGCAAAATGACAAATATATGGAATGGCCTAATTTTGTATGTGTATATGTAAATGTATATATGTATATCCACGAATGAACCAGAAGAACAGACAACGTAATGTTAATAGTGTGTATCTCTGGGTTGTAGCATTACACGTGAGTTTCACTTAGTCTTTTTTCCTTATTTTTATTTTGGGAGTTCTCCACCATAATCATATATTTATGCAATTAGAAGGAAACAAGAAGAACTATTTTTTAAATATACAGGAAAGTGTTCTAAGAAAACATCTAATCCCAATTCCTCATATTGCAGAGGAAGAAACTGGGGCTCAGGGCAGTTCTATAGTTTGTCCAAGATCCCACAGTTAGCAAATGACAAAATTGTCACCCTATGTCCAGGGCAGGGTTCCTTCCACCAGACCATTCGATCTCCACTATGGGTATTGCATTTCTCAAGTCCAGTTAGCCAGGCACGGTGGTTCACGCCTGTAATCTTAGCACTTTGGGAGGCCTAGG
This sequence comes from Callimico goeldii, assembly GCA_963573925.1. NCBI lineage: Eukaryota > Metazoa > Chordata > Mammalia > Primates > Cebidae > Callimico > Callimico goeldii. Next base: position 1,684 of record CAUYOR010154217.1, read on the forward strand.
GTGAATCACCAGAGGTCAAGAGTTCGAGATCAGCCTGGCCAACATGGAGAAGCCCCATCTCTACTAAAACTACAAAAAATTACCTGGGTTTGGTGGCAGGCACCTGTAATCCCAGCTATTCAGGAGGCTGAGGCAGGAGAATTGCTTGAACCTGGGAAGCAGAGGTAGCATTGAGTCGAGATCACGCCATTGCACTCCAGACTGGGCAACAAGAGCAAAACTCCATCTCAAAAGACAAAGTCCAGCTAACTGCATTTAACTCTGCATTTGAAAAGGATCATTTTACGACAGCACACTCATATACAGAAATGATAGCAAGCAGAAATCCACCCTTGAATTTCATCTCATGCTTGGGTTTCAGCGCTTTACAAAAATAGTGCTGGCATTACCTCCTGGCATTGTATTATAGGATGGGATTTATCATGAAGCTGGGACCAAATTCTTCAGTTTGGAACAATTAATAGGCATAACATTAAATAGGTTTAGAATTAGTGAAGTCATATTTTTGCAGCTGCTCTAGTTCTCAATTCTTCCACAGCTTAATTTGCTAACTTTGTGATTTTAATAAATGGAAAGATGTGTGTTCATTTGTAATAATTGGCTATAGGCTTCCACTAACTTAAAAAATTTGATGACTTTCAGGAATCATAACAGACCATGACCTGTAAATTCAATTTCCAATGGTAAAAATCCCCTGACCAGAGTGGATGTTGATGACGAGCTAATAACGTGTTCTGTAACAATCTGTTTTGAGCACTGAATTGACCTGTAAGTGTTCCAGATACTGCCTGATGAAAATGGGTTTTATTAGTTTCCATTAGCAGCTGCAGCAGCGAAGTGAACGGCCACTCCACAAGGGAAATAAAAGTGTTTCCCTCTTCTCAGTAGCCTCCGCTGCACACGCAAACAAAACTACCTTCTTCTTGCTTCCCCTCCTCCCACCTCTGAAATCTCTACATTCAAGGACCGTGGCTAGCGAATCCTGCCTGAGTACCTGGCAACTAATTAAAGTACAATGGGCCACCTACTATGCGCTCAGCATTTTGCTGATGTGGTGCCAGGGTGAATGGAGAGCTCGCGTGGGTAAGGAAACCACTGGAAAAAGTGGTCCCTGCCTTCAAAAATGTCATTAGACTTTCCAATCGGTTCTTTTTCATTAAAGTGACAATAATAGTTCCATTAAGATAGACTGGACAAAGAAAATGTGACACATAGACACCATAGAATACTATGCAGCCATAAAAACAATGAGTGTTTGTCCTTTGTAGGGACATGGATGAACCTGGAAACCATCATTCTCAGCAAACTGATACAAGAACAGAAAATTAAATACCGCATGTTCTCACTCATAGGCAGGTGTTGAATGATGAGAACACTTGGACACAAAGAGGGGAGCATCACACACTGGAGTCCATTGGGGGTGGCTACAGGAGGGACAGTGGGAGGGAGGGTGGGGGAGGATCATGTGGGGAGAAATGTCAGGTATAGGTGATAGGGGGTTGGAGGCAACAAACCACCTTGCCGTGAATGTACCTATGCAACAATCCTGCATGATCTGCACATGTACCCCAGAACCTAAAGCACAATTTAAAAAATGATAATAATAGTTTACCATTGTAGTGTCTGCTTTATCCTTGTTTCTAGCATTTATAAAAAGTTATTCAGTACCAAGTTTTCTTCTGCACAAGTCTTCTCTCCACTTTCGGCATTTGCATTCTGTAAAATTATGCTCTTTTTGGCAAATATATACACGCATATAGCGAGGTCCACAACCATTTAAAGAAATTATTTCTCCAAGGAATTTTTATGTTTCCTCCCAGAGAGACAGAGAAAAATCTCACCAAGGTGTCACACAAAACAAACAAACAAAAACCCCTCCACATGCCCCTCCTCTTCTGGCATTTTTCTTGTTGCCTGCTAAATGAAGGCTTGACCCAATGTTCCTTTCCCTGCCCTCTTCTCTCTCACTACCATCTACGGTCTCCCCGGATGATCTCATGTAATTCCACAGCTTCAACACTCACACAGTACATGCGATTCCTAAATCCCTCTCATCACGACCTCTTTTCTCAGCTCCTAGTCTGCATTCTCAGCTGTCTGCCAATCCTCTCCACCCAGACCAATCCAGGATACAAGCCAGGAAGTGCAAAGCCAAACCCTGTGTGCCCATCTATGTTCCCTGTTTCTGCTCACGGTACCGAGATCTTCCCAGTCTAGATCAGACAGGCACACATCTGTATCTCTCCGTTCTCTCATGCCCTTTACTCAAGTCTATCAATTCTCTCTATTACTTCATTGATATCTACTCCTTTCTTTCCATCTTCCTTCTCACTGTCCTAAAGTCTCTTATAGCTCATTTGAACTTTTACCACAATGTCCTAACTTCCCTATTTTAAGTCTTTCTCTATTCTAATTCACTTTATACATCACCGACAGATTAGCACAAATTCCAAAGTGTAGTTCTGACCATGCCTTCCCACCACTCACAAACTGTCCACAGCCACTGCTTACTTACAAAAGAAAGTACGCACTTAGAGAGGGACTTCTGTGGTTTGGTTGCCACTGACTTTGTTAGCCTTATGGCCCACTATGTATTGGAACATTCCCACATTTCATTTATTTTTTTATTTTTATTTTTTAAGGCGGAGTCTTGCACCATCGCCCTGGCTGGAGTGCAATGGCACGATCTCGGCTCACTGCAACCTCTGCCTCCTGGATTCACATGATTCTCCTGCCTCAGCTTCCCGATAAGCTGGGATTACAGGTGCACACTACCACACCAGCTAATTTTTTGTATTTTTAGTAGAGATGGAGTTTCACTATGTTGGCCAGACTGGTCTCAAACTCCTGACTTTCTGATCTGCCCGCCTCAGCCTCCCAAAGTGCTGGGATTACAGGCGTGAGCCACTGTGTCCGGCCACATTCCCATATCTCAACTAAGCAAGACTATTCACCATGAACAACACAGGCTCTTTGTTCTCCTTCTTTCATTAGTTTTCTTTCACATTCTTTTCTCACCTTGCAGGCCCTTCTTCCTTCACAGTGACATTTTAAAATTCACTTTACACATTCAGACCAGCTCAGGTATCACTTGATGCCTGTGACTGCTTCTCCCGTACTTGTCCACTTTCTGAACTTTAATACTGCACCAGTGAATTAATTCTGACTTCAAGTGATACTGTTCACGTCACATAAAGTAGAAGGACCTGCCTCTGGTACATCTGCCTCCATTGCGTCCTTCCCAAACTTTGTCCTATTTTGTCATATATTTGACAAAATACACATTATAATTCCCATAATACATGATTATTAATTTGGCTGTAAGCATTTCAATCATCAGTTAAAGACACCAAAATAATAAAAAACAAGTCTTTACGTTTGCTCACAATCTTAGTCTGTTTTGTGTGGCTAGAATAGAATACCTGTGAAGGAGTAGTTTATAAATAAATGAGGTTTATTTAGCTCCAGGTTCTGTAGGCTGGGGAGTTGAAGGGCATGGCCCTGGCTTCTGGCAAGGTCTTTTGTGCTGCATACTAACATGGCAGAGAAGGTCAAAGGAGAAGCGAACACGTGGGAAGAGACAAAACTGGAGGGGTGGCCTGGCTTTATAACAACCCACTCTCATGGGAAACTGATCCATTTCTGAGAACCAATCCAGTCTTGTCAGAGCCATTCTCCTAACATGAGAATGGAACCAAGCCATTCCCAAGGAATCCACACACTTCCCACTGGGTCCCACTTCCCAGCACCACCACGTGGGGATCAAATTTCAACATGAGTTTCACTGGGGACAAATTACAGCCAAACCATAGCACTCACATATTTCAATTTCTAATGCATTTAATCTGCACTAATTTTTCACCACCACAGAAGGAGGCAAATCCCGCCAAATACTCTACCAAAAGCCCCATGAATTATGATGCTTTCCAGTCTGGCCAGCAGGAGCAGGAATAATATCAGCCTTTTGAGAACTCTGAAGATGGTTTCTTCTGCTTCTTTCAGGGAATTCTTTCCCCAGCCTGAGAATATATTTCTCACAAGCATGCATGGATTGGTATTCAGCTGAAGGCTCAAGGGCAACCCTTGGTGGGTCTCCAGAGTCCTCTCTCTGTACAGTGCTCTCCTTTACAGCAACCTATCTGTAAATTCTAGTTGCCTCGGCCTGCTCAACTCAAGGTAAGTGCCAGGCTCTGCCTAGGTTCCCTCTCCCCTCTCATGGTCTGGACATTCTCTCCAGGGAGTAAGTCGGGATAATTACAGAGCTCGGTCACCTCATTTGTTGCCCATCTCTCAGGGATCACTGAGGACTAAAGTCTTGAAAACTGATTTTTTTTCACATATTTGATCCATCTTTTCAGTTGTTTCAAGCAATAGGGTAAATTCAATTCCTGTTGTTCCCCCTTGGCTGGCAGGTGATGTTGTGTAGAATCACGAATTTAATGATTCGACTGTTACCTGGAGGAAATTTCTGAAACAGTTGGATGTAATTGACAATTTCAAAGAAGATCCAGGTGCCAGAAACAAGTAGCATACCTCACAGACAGTGCCAAAACGAGGTCTGATCTTATGTGGGGACTCCACAGTTGTCCATGGCAATTTCTCTCCAAAAAAAAAAAAATAGTACACAGCTGAAAGTAAAGAACTTTCGGAGACATACCCAGATAAAGCTTTGAGTACTCAAAGCTATGAGATTCCTTTGTACGATCTGAGAACTTGAAGATTTATCTCCTTCATTACAATGAACATTTACATACTAACTAGTTTTCTCAAATCACTCTTTCAAACATGTATATAAGAGGCTATCATACCTGTGATACATCTATTTTCCAATAAACCAGAATCCAGAAAAAAAATGAGATTCTGTATATAGGTACTATACAATGAAAGAAAACCTTCCTTCATTCCTTTACTAACTCTTTTACTTTCTTCTTTTTATCTTTATACTTTAGTTCCCTTTCTTGTTCAGAAACTCTAACTCCCTAACTTTTTCCCCAAGCATGCCTGGGGTTGTTATAGTGAGAGAGTAGCATTCACAAATACGCCCTCCCAGATTCTATCTCTATCTCTCTGCACTCATCCTTCACTAAGCCAGCTTTGTAGACATCAAAATATATATTCTTCAGTGAATGAATCAAGGAAAGAAAGAACTAAATTTTTTATTTCTGCTCAAATGGAAGGGGTAAATTCACCTGAACTGGGAGGAGGCTTATCTGTAGGAATCTTCTAATCTTTTCCAAACATAGAAGCAGAACAAAGAGAAAATGTAGGCCAGCTTTGCATTAGAATGGAGGATCCGTGGGAAAATTGGGGCTGAGAAAAAAACATCTGACATATTTCCATTTTGAGTTTTATAAAAATAAACTGAAACTCTATCTGATAAATGATAGTGGATCCCCAATTGATCACTTACTTAAGTTGGTGTCTGCAACATTATGGCCCCAGTACTTCTGGTACACAGATGTGAATTAGAGAAACTATCATATAGCATTAAATAACACTGGATTACATAGTGAGGTAGTTATTCCCTTTTAATTCTCTATTATCTGATTACATCAAAATGAGAGAATTGCTTGTTGTTAGTATATCTTAACTTCTCCAACACGCGCTGGTCTTTTCTTTCTTTTTTTTTTAAGATGGGGTTTCACCATATTGGTCAGGCTGGTCTTGAACTCCTGACCTCAGGTGATCCACCTGCCTCAGCCTCCGAAAGTGCTAGGATTACAGACACGAGCTACCGCGCCCGGCTATTACTGGTCTTTTCATTGAGGAAAAAAGAGGTGTAGATCATTAGGCAGAAAAAAATTCAGCTAGAATGTTAAGGTTTTTTAAATATTCTTTGGATTTATTTTATAATTTTTTTTTTTTTTTTTTTTTAGACAGAGTCTCACTCTTTCACTCGGGCTGAAGTATAGTAGCATGATCTCGACTCGCTACAATCTCCATCTCTCAGTTTCAAGTGATTCTCCTGCCTCAGCCTCCCAGGTAGATGAAATCACAGGCATGCGCCACCACACCTGGCTAATTTTTGTATTTTTTTTTTTTCAATAGAGATGGTGCTTCACCATGTTGACCAGACTGGTCTCAAACTCCTGACCACAAGTGATTTGCCCACCTCGGCCTCCCAAAGTGCTGGGATTATAGGCATGAGCCACACGCCTGTCCTATTTTATAATTGTTTTCTATGTATGGCAAGTGATATTCCTTTTTCAACCCTTTATATTTGATGATATGAAGACTTTTTATTCATATTTATAAAATGTGCTAATTTGAAGAAAATTATCTCAATAAAAACCTTTCCTGAAATGCCAATATACTGTGTAATTTCAGTCAATTAATGTTACAGGTGGATTTCCCCGGAGGCAGACACTGAGACAGAGCTGAGGGGTCAGGAAGTTCATTAAGGATTAACACCCATGGAGGGAAGAATGAGGAAGGAAGATGGCTGCCGTGCAACCTGAACAAGAGTCTGGCAGAATTTAGGGAGCACTGCAACAAGTATTACCATCAAATCAAAACTCTGTTCCATCAAACTGTCCCATGGTGGGCCCCGTGGCCAGGCCTTTCCACCTCTGGTTCATCGGGTCCACAGACGCTGGCTCCCTTAGGAAGGGAGAGACCTCAGTCACAGCAACTCTGCAGCAGGGGCAGAGCCTGAAGATGGTGACAGCTGGCAGTGAGGCTGCCCACGCTCCCCACAGCTGAACTGAAACTCCTTCCTTGAAAGGCTTTCTGGGCAGCATGTGTACGTGTCGCCCACAGTTGATCAACCAAACGTCTTTGTTCAAATCATTCTTTGGATCTCAGTTTCCTCATCTGTAAATGCAGCTGGTCTGGATTTGCCAATCTCAATCTGTGTTTCGAAAAAGATACTTTCTCTCCCAGAAACACTGGATTATGGCTTCTCTTTCTACATATAATTTTTAACCTTTTAAAACTATAACATAGTGGCCAGGCACAGTGGCTCATGCCTGTAATCCCAGCACTTTGGGAGGCCAAGGCAGGCATATCTCATGAAGCCAGGAGTTCAAGACCAGCCTGGCCAACATGGTGAAAACCCGTCTCTACTAAAAATACAAAAATTTGCCAGGCATGGTGATGCGCACCTGTAGTTGCAGCTACTCAAAAGGCTGAGGCAGGAGAATCACTTGAACCCAGGAGGCTGGAGGCTGAGGCAGGAGAATCACTAGAACCCAGGAGGCAGAGGTTGCAGTGAGCCAAGATCATACCACTGCACTACAGCCTGGGCGACAGAGTGAGACTCTGTCTCAAAATAAATAAAACTATACCATATCAGTTATATATCAAATGTACTGCACACCAAATTGTAAGGCATTGGAAATAACCAACACATTACTTTAGTACCTCATTAATCAACTGATAAAGTAAGTGGATGCCGTCCAAATAACATGCAATTTTTAATTAATTTGACAGGTTTCAAACCCAATTGAAAACTCCTGAAAACCACTCTCTCTCATCTACTGCTTTCATGCTGTGAATCTAAGAAAAAAAGAACCATGGCAGAGACTTCGAATGCACAAAGCCACAGGCTCCCGCCATCTTAGTGAGAAGGCAAGGGATAAATGTTCAGAAAGATTAATAGCAAGAAAAGAAGGCCGGTGGAGGAGTGCTAATTACAACTCCCTTATGGCTTCAGAAAAAGGATGAAGGGCTTTACGGAGGAGGCACTTGAAACTGGAAAAAGCTGAGTAACCTGCCCAAGTTAACATATGCCAAGTGTTAAAATTCAGATTCTAGCCCAGTTCTCCTGCTTGCCGGAACCCCTACACCAGACCATCCCCAGACTCCTTACTCTCGGGTGTACAGTGCCAGATGGTTTTAACTTTTAGACTCTCCAAATATTTATAAACGACAGTTGTGTGGACTACACAGTTCAAGTGGCCCAATATTGATGCACCGAGGAATTTTATGTTTTGTGTGAGTTTTGGGTGGTGACGGTGGTGATGTTCTTTTGATGTTCTTAACGTGTGGGTTTAGGTGTGAGCCTCTGATTGTGGAGGGATCATATTTCTGGATAAAGTATATTCATTCAAAGGAACTCCTTTCTTTACCCAACTGCTTAATGATATGTCTTGAATAATAACATTATCTCGGGACTGAAATGACATCACCCGAGGCGTAGCAGGCTCTTCTGAGTCATGAAGGAAGGTCTGAGAACTAGGAGTGAGGGGAACAAGTCTCCACTGGAAGCCACTGCAACTGGTGTGCGTTTAAACTAACCTGATTAGTGCCACATTTCTGTTTGCTACTACTTTGCTGAGAATTTCCAGGTAAAAACACAGTGCATTTAGAAAAAGAGCGAGAGACAGAAAGAAGAGAAAGGAAGGAAGGAAGGTGGGAGGGAGGGAGGAAGGGAGAAAGGGAGGAAGAGAAGGAGGCAAAAGCAAAGAAAAAAAGGAAAATGAGAGAACAGATAAAGTCCTATTCAAGGTTTCAGAGTAAAAGAGAAAATCCCTAGGATCACAGCCAGTTGTCATGGGAGAAATTTTTCTTCCTGATCTATTTTTGGCAGTCAGTTCAACTTCATGCATCATTGTTTTACTTATGGCATGTACAGTAGCCAGAGAGAAACCCATAATATCTTTTCTGTCTGGTGGAAATCTTGTATTCCTATGCACAGTGACAAATGGCTTGATGACAACGATTTTTTTTCTCCTCCGGGCATCGCAGTGTTTTAAATATCTCTAAATCCGTGGAACACATTTAAAAAGAATAAGACTCTTACAACATACCGAACGCAGTAACCATGGTACAAATTAGCGCAGAGCATGGAACAGTTGGGATAGCACCGTTTTTACAGAGGCTGTCGATGCAGACACAGCCATGAAGTACGAGGAATGTGAACGAACAGAAGATATCCAGGCTGGAGAAGCATCCATTTTGAGGAATTTTTTTCCTCAAAGAAGGAATAATAAGAACCATGTTCAAATATTTAAGTAACAGCAGAAAATTAGATTTAATCGTGGGAAAAATAATTGCAAATGGCTTAAGTCAGCTGAAGATTTTCACCGCTTTCTCCTTTATTTTCATCTTAACCTCCTGGAAAAGGCCATGATTTGTGGCAGTGGCATTTCAATCACACCCATTCACTGCTTCAGTTGTTTTTAACCCTTAGTGGAGATTTTTCAAAAACATGAACTCTTCACAGGAAAATATCTGCGACATTAGAAACTGACTCACGTTTCCTAGTTTTTCATGAAACAATGACATTTTTTCCCTTTGATGCTCTCATCTAACTCCACAGGAAATTTTACTACGGAGCTGCTTTCATCTCTCCTGGTTTGAAGATAAATGATCCTTGGTCTCCTTTAGACCCGCATAAATCACAAAGCAATCTACTAAGAGATGCCTGTGGCAAGCAGCTTCAACTAGAATCAAAAGGACAGTCAGAAATATCCATACTGCTTACACAAGGAGTAACCGAGGCACACGAATCCAAACACTGCATCCCCTTTTCTTATACATACAAAGCCTGGCACACCGGGGCTGTTGAGAAACACGAATTCACCCATCTCTGACCTAAAGCCTCAGCACCATAAGTGTCTGCTACACGAAACTCAAAGTTCAAAGTTCTCTGCCCTTCCTCAGAAGAATGTGGCTTACTGGAAACCAAATTCTTATGAGAAGTACATCAAAGAAGGAAAGGTTAGCACCTGTAGTCCTGGCATCCTATGAATATTTCTTTTATTTTTTTTGAGATGGAATTTCACTGTCACCCAGGCTGGAGTGCAATGGTGCAATCTCAGCTCACTGCAACCTCTGCCTCCCGGGTTCAAGTGATTCTCCTGCCTCAGCCTCTCAGGGAGCTGGGATTACAGGCATGCACCACCAAGCCTGGCTAATTTTTGTAGTTTTAGTACTGATGGGGTTTCACCATGTTGGCCAGGCTGGTTTCAAACTCCTGAGCTCAGGGGATCCACCTGCCTCGGCCTCCCAAAGTGCTGGCATTACAGGCATGAACCACCATGCCCAGCCACGATGAGTATTTCTATTTACCTGTGAGCATGCATTATTTTTCCAAAAATAAAATGGCACCAGGTGATTATGTCAATATGTATTTAACTTTCATCCTGTTGGACCATGAGACTTTTAAAAAGGCAGTATAGGCCAGGCGCAGTGGCTCATATCTGTAATCCCAGCACTTTGGGAGGCCAATGAGGGAGGGTTGCCTGAGATCAGAAGTTTGAGATTAAGCAACATGGTGAAACCCCACCTCTACAAAAAAATACAAAAATAAGCCTGGCGTATGGCACATGTCTGTGGCCCCAGCTACACAGGAGGTTGAGGCCAGATGATCATTTGAACCCAGGAGGTCAGGGCTGCAGTGAACCATGACGGCACCACTGCACTCCAACCTCGGTGACAGAGTGCAACCCTCACTTCAAAATAAATAGATAGTCCAGGCTCTGTAGTCAGACTGGGTCTGAATTCAAGTTCTGCCATTACTGGTCCAGGAAACTGAGGTTGGTTATCCTCTGTCTCTGCGCCTCCATTTTATCTGTATATAAAAATGGGAACGATGCTGGCACTCCCTTCAAAGGGTTATTGTGAGAAGTAAATGAGACAGTGCATGAAAAATCCTTAGTGTCATACCTCGGTCATCATAACCACTCAATAGATGTTGACCGTTTTATTATTTATAATAAACTCATTTTTAGCTAATACCATTGTGCAAGAAGATAAAAGGAAACGCTTCCATTTCCCGAACAGGGGTGAGATCTGACCTACAATCTTCTCACAGTTATGCAACTTCCCCACCCATCTCCTCTCTTTGCAGACACAGGGTGCATAGCAGGGGATGGGGCAAGGCCCTGGGCTCTGATCTTGCATAAGAGAAACAGGGTCTGCTATTGGCCTAGTCACCCAGAACCACAGCACTGAGAGAGCAAACTTAGACATCAGCTATGCCCAACTGCCACATTGAGTTAAAAAGAAACTGAGGCCTTGAGAAAGGAAGGGATTTGCCTGAGGAAAGGGCTCAACCAGAGTCTCCCAACCCATCTGCCTTTATTCATTGCTTGGGTGCCACTGCAAGTCTGGCCTCGTTCACAGCACCTTGCAGCTTTCTACAGGAATTCATCTCATTAACGTCGCTTCCCAGCCCTGAAGGCTTCCCGGTCTCCTTGCTTCTGTGCTTCTGTGGTGAGGTCACCTTTTCTGCAAATCCCTGTGATTTCTTTCCACAGCCCTCAGCCATGCATGTGGCAATGAGGTCAGCAGACGCCTTACGTAGAAATAAGTAAAATCTTGGACTGAACTCAGACAAAACCACATTCAAATCTCAAACGTCATTTTCTTATACTTCTACAATAAAACATTGGGACTATAAGGCTCTTCTCTGTCACTCTCTTCTTTCTCTTTCAGCTGCATTCTGTATCTGCGTGCATTTAATGTGCATTCTTTTCTTCTGGCACTAGAAGGACACACACTTTTCCTAATAGATCATTTCACAGCAGTTACAATTTGACCTAAAACAGGAAGTACTCAGTATTTCATAGTAAGGAAATTTATTCTCAAGAAGAAATCATAACATATCAGGGTGTTTTATTAAAGTATGAATGAGCATTTGAATTTCAGTTTATCTACAAATCTATCACTACTGTCAATCAAAACAAAACTTGTTTTTGATAAAAAATGGTCATGTGAAGTAATCTTTATAAAAGCTTGAAAAACGGACTGGCCTCAACCCAGATGACCAGCTTCGCTCTACGGGTGTCTGTGGCTTCGCTTTTACACATCAGTGTGTTCAAGTAATGTGCTTTAGGCTCTGTTCATTTTTGACAGAAGGACCCCAAGCTGTGTGAATGTAAATTTTTTTAGGATTTTAAAGAAAATTAGCTTCAGAAGCTCCTGATATCCTGCGTAGTTGGGTGTTGCCAAGATGAAGGAAATGAATGAAAATGATGTGCAATTGACCCAGCATTACCATGAAAATGAGTGCTTCGAAGAGCACAACATGCAGGGTTGTCTTGAGGAGGCTGATGGTTCACCAGAACACAACCACAGCACGTTTCCACAGGTTATCAAATGAGTGTCTGTTAATGTTGACTGGGTCTGCCTTTGTTCTTTTTACAACAGTGTTGGGTTTGTAGGAAACTCTTATTTCTCATGCTCACTCTTAGGAAGACACATTCCTTCTTTCCTCACCACATGCCTCTATTTTCTACCATGCAGACTCATCTAACTATTACCATTCCCAACTCACAGCCAAGGGAACGAAGCCCTGCCCTGCACAGTATACATAAAATCAATACATATCCACCACACAATCACTGTGTGCCCAATAGAGTACAAGCTGCTATGAAGATGGAAAAACCTGTGCCTGACCCTGGGACTCACCATCTACGTAGTTCCTTGTGACCCGGTGAATCCAGCCCAAGTAATGAGCTCAGTGGGGCGTAGGGGAGAAGGCGTGCCTAAAACAACAGTGGGCTCTTGGCCAGGCTTTTCTGTCTTCCAGGGAGCTGGAGCAGGTCAGGGCGGGTCCTGACTTTGAGGAGCCAGGTTCCAAGTCTTACACAGGAGCACTTCCCGATAGTAGCTGCCATTCACCTCCCTCTTGCTTTGGGTCAAGCTGAGACATTCCGGTTTTTGCAACAATCTTATCATGTAGGTATTATGATTCCCATTTTACAGTTGTGAAAACTGTAGCACAGACAGGTTAAATTGTTCAAGGTTAAATAGCTTTAAAAGGTGGCAACTCGGAATTTGAATTCAGGGCTACCAAAAATTCTTAATCAGATTCTAGTCACCTGCTTTGCCCGTATCCTTACCTCCACCCTCATCCGTGCCTGCAAAATCCTTCCTAACCAGGAACATCAGACTTAATATAAAGAAACAGAAAACAAAAGCTTTAAGCCAGAATGTAAACCTTAGTTATAGCCATCAATAACCTCTCTTTTACTGTTATTATTGCACTAAGCTATATAACATGAAACGTTGTTGCCCAGAGTTGCACTAAAGATATATTGACTAAATATAAAACTAGCCCATTAACTTTTGAGAATTTTCTTCTCCAAATTCCGTACGGAATGTGCAAATTAAGTAAGCCCTAGTGCTATAAACTGGAAATAATCAGTGTTAACCAGCTGAAGAGCCACTATGTCACCCAGTAGTCAGAAACTACCAAATAATTAAGAAAATTTCTGATATTAGAAAGCACATAAACGTTTTATTATAAACTAACAGTACTTTTAGCCAAATGACTAAATAGAGGTTGCTGCCTGATTCTCAATAGTTTTTAACTCCATATTAGGTCTGAAATTGATATTAGGTTTCCAGAGTCTGTCAGTTCCTCTGCTCCTGACTTAGCTGGCAAAAATGTCAGAGGAAAAACACTGTTCGCCTGATTTTCAAATGGGTTATTCCTAGAAGATAATATAATAGCAATTATGCTACTCTAATTCGTTTGGTCACAAAGAGGATGATTTTGCTGTGCAGCAAACCTAGGTTTGTATGTGACCTGTATGATGTGGTAGCAAATGTTTTAACTTCTCCAAGCCTCATCTGTAAAATGGGGGTCATAAAGACTCTTCAGAGAGTCTTTGCAAAATTCACGTAGGGACTGCACATGGCACATCGTCTAGCACACAGCGAAGGCTCTTCAGTAAACAGGAGCTGGTATTATATGGTGTTGACAGACAAGAGGAAAAATGGTAGTGGGGGTTTTGAAGTTCAGGTTCCTCGGAAGGGCGTGGTATTCTCATCTTTGGTTTTTCTTCAGGGGGACTTGTATTCAGTATCTCATTCATCACAACCCATGCCCATGGTGTAGGCCAGTCACACATGTGGTTCCAGCTCTGGTACACCAAGGGGATAAATTACTCAATAGCAATTGCTGTGTTTTTATGTTTTAAGTGCTGTCTTTCCCTGAGGCTTTCAGCATGTTGCTCTATTTCAAAAGCAAGTGGCTCATGTGTCTTGAAAACCATGTGCTGAGGATCACTGTCAGAGATTCTGTTTATTCACAAAAAGGTCATTAACTTGGAGAGAACGTTATTTTTACTCCAGGCTGGTGTGCATAACTCTGAAGACTTTGGGTGCTTAATGGTGCTTACTGCCAAGTTGTCCTGAGGTCAGCAAGCCTTTCACAGTTCATTCATGAGCTTGACGGACATCACTGCAATATGCTGTGTAAGGAAACCCTGTCAGTTCCCTAAGTAAATTACATCCATGTAGTGCCACAGGACATGTACACCGAAACACTGAGGACAACTTCGCTTTGTTATTCCTTCAGGAAAGACTTGTGACTTGGCTTTTTGGTCTCTAGACTGGTGTTATCAAGGCCTGTTCCTGCTTTATGGTACAGAGTCTGCCCAGGCTAATTGCTGCACTGAATAACAACTCACTGAGGAACTCACCAGCCTGGGCAATAAGGAACTGTGTCTTCTCTACCTGGCCTGTGCCACTGCCCACTGTGTGACCTACACAAGGTACCCAAGCACTCTCCGCCTCTGTTTTCCTATCCAAAATAAACAACAACGTCATCTTTCAGATACTGCATCCCAGCTCTACAGCCCTACAATTCTCCACCCGTCCTTTTCCAATATACCTCTTTGTGATGTGTTTTGTTTCTCTAGTGATGACTTGTATAGAATAAATAATTGCTACCTAGAAGTTGTAATTAAGTTCATATATTATTTTCTACAACTAATACGCAACAGATTTTAATTTTATTCATAATTACTAACTTCAGGCTTAAAAAGTCTGTGTAGGCAGTGGGAATATTGCACCATTTTTATAGCCTCTTCTTCTCGTGTTAATAAAATAATGTAATAAAACACCACCCACACAGATAAGCCTCAGTCTATCACCAGGAAGTATGATCAGCAAATTAAAGCACTGGACTTGCATTTACACTTAAAATCCCAAGGTCTTGTTTCACTCAAAACCTGTGGCCTAAACCACAGTGATTATAATATGGTGCTAGGTAAATAACAGTCTGTCTGCCTTTCACAATCATGCTTTAATTTCCCATTTTACGTTTTCCAACATTCAAGCTAGGTTTTGCTTACATTTTCATTTGACTTACTAAAGAGCTTTCTCCCATAGACTCTTCTGAAAACAGACGTGCAAGCGTACATATGACATGGATTTTTGCCTCCTCTAAGTGTTAGCTTGTGTCCAGTCTCTGCTGGTATCGTACACATTGAAATACCAGTGTTTTCAGTTGGGAGAATTTTAAACTTTCTCTACTATCTTCAGAAAACATTCTTTGAAAGAAACGTTATTATGTTTAGTCTGGTTTCTTTGCATGTCTCTGGAACAGCAGGATAAAAAAATCCATTCTGGTGGCAGATCTCCAGAAAACACTGGCAATTCTGCAATGAGGGGAGGCACAACTTCCTAATGAAAGTGTTCCCTCAAATCTAAAGGTCATCTGAACATTTTCACACATACACAATACAATGTATGTATTGTGGTTGAGTAGACACAATAGAGGAGGCAGACCGAAGTTCAAATCCCACCTCTGCCACTTACTAGTTGTGTGACGTTGAAATCACCTACTGAATCTTTACAAGTCTTCATTTCTTTATTTGTAAAATGAGAGAAATATTGCCTACCTCATAAGATTCATCCAAAAATTAAATAAGGTAATGTACATAACATGTGGGCACATAATCTTCACTGAGAAATGGTGGCAGTTATTTTTAATCATTGCTGTTTCTATTATTATTTTAGTATAATTATCACTGAATCAGAAAGAATGTGACCCTGGGGGAGTGTGCACACCATGGTTTTGATCATGACCTTCAGTCAGCGACATGAGTTTCTCTCAGAGGGCTCTGCTGTGCCCAGGATAAGGGAATTGGAGCTCAATGACATGCAGAAAACTGACAGCACTGAAGACCTCTAAAGGATGCTCAAAACATGCTTCCCAGCCCCGCCTGAGGCTGCATTACTGCCTACCAGACTTGTTTCTGCTCTCAGGCAATGCCAGCCTTCCCAGCTGACTTTGTGTCCCTTCTGCATTAGTCATCGTAATGTCCCAGTTCTGTGACAGATAAAGTGAGTAAGTCCCATTTGGTCCCTGCTCCTACAGTTAGAAGAAGAAAGGAATTAAGAAATGGACTCAAGCAGAGGCTAGGGTTAAACCCAGCAAGCCACGGACTCACGCAGAGGTTAAGGGTTAAACCCAGGAAGACATACACACATACACACACACAAAATTAGGTGATTGTAAAACCAATTTAGCTGATTAGTGATCAGTAGTAGTTTTCATGAAACAGAATAGAAAATAGCAATATAACCCCATGTAGTAAGCAAAGTTTATTTCATTAAACTTTCATTTCAGTTGTATGTGTGTGTGTGAATATTTGTGTTGGTGGGTAGATGTGTGTGGATTTTGCAGTATAAAATGTATTTCTGTTTTCATGTGGACTAGAAGACCTTAAAGGTCTTTTTTAACTAGAAATAGTTAATAATTCTCCAAACTCCGTAGAACTGGATTCAAAACAGCAGTAGTTGCCAATGTTTTGGTTTTATTGGGTTGGTCCATCAAATTAGGAATTTTCTTCATAAATAAATAAAAATGTTAAAAGAATAAAACTACAATCTACGCTCAATCACCCAGGAAGATGAGAGGTCTGCTGGGACTGAGATTATAGAGTGAAATGAACACAGAGGTCAGAGCTTGCAGCCAGCTGTGGAGCCCAGGGCCAGTGGCCCACTTCTGCACACAGCATCCATTCATGGGAAATGAGTCAGCTCCTGAGGATCTAAAGAGAGCGGTGACACTGCCGCAGAGGAGGAGATGGGGGGTTCTCTCCCAGCATGCACACACGCATGAGCTCCCACATTCACATAAACGCACACAGAGAAACCAGAAGATGTAAGATGTGTCTGTGTGTCTCTCAAGCTTCCATGGGCTATGAAAGCATATTAGGGATAGAGAAAGTGATAGAGCAGGCCTGAGTTCCCAGCCTTCTGAAGTCTGTTGTTCACTCTGTTTCTCCTTAGCACAGAATAAGTCATTTCATTCTCCCCTCTACCCAGACAGTGAGTTAATTTACATTGAGAACTATAACTGCCAAGTGGATGAACATGCCAAACAACGGTCAGTGAAGATTCTCCCTACTTGAAAACTTACATAGGAAACTTTTGTAGTTAGAAAGTGCTTTACAAACATGAACTCAGAACAAGGGGAATTATCAGAGGATCTTACCTCCAAGCGGTCACAGCCTAATATTACCAAGCGGTTCCAAATGCTCATGTTGAGGTCCAGGCTCTCTCTCCATCTTCAGTCTCCTCAGCTCACCAGCCTCCCATTAACACACTTCCTGCTTCTCAGACAGTGAAATGTGGACAGCTAGGTTTAAGCCACCAGATTCCATTGTGCTACACCGAGACCATGCCCAATCCACTTCAGCCTTCCTCGCAAGTTTCCAAATCATGACCACATATGCATAAAATGACGTCTCTTCCATTGCTACGAAAGATTGTTAGTCTGCATCATTGGGGAACTTTCCATCTCAGCCCCCAGAGGGGTACCGTAAAACAAAATTCCGAGGATATCTCACCATGTGTGAACACAAAGCCTAGAAGGGTATCCCATCTTCTTTTTATCCTGGCTGGTCTTGTGCCATAGGTTGCTACTAAGACCGCTATTTGCTTTCAGTTTAATTGTTATTCTAGGTTATTTCCATATAAATAATATATTAATCATTTGAACATGTGCCCTAGGAGAGTTTTGCAATCAGAACAATTCTTGAATCAAAGAAATAAATACAATAAACAAAGCAGTTTTTCAAGTAGCTTTCCAAGGCTTGTTGCAATTAATCACAGGCTTAAGAACACTACTCCATTATCACTCTATCAAATGCACAGCGCATGGGCTTTGTGACCATCGTCTCAGATAAACACACCTCGCTCTCCTTTGTAAGTCTTCAGTATAGACAAAGGCCTCTGCTTCAGGAATTTTGATTAGCAGTATGTTGATTATAATTTTCAAATGAAAAGTCTAGACACAGTTTCAAGATTAAATTTGGCCTAATGTTGTGAATTCTTATAAAAAGTCTCATCCAATCAAATTTTAGCGATTGTTCTGCATTTATTTCTTTTTTTGGGGGGGGCGGGGAGGAGGGGAGGAAGGCAGGGAGGGAGGGAGGGAAGGAGGAAGGTAGGGAGGAGGGAAGGGATGAAGGAAGGAAGGA
>CAUYOR010154218.1:0-42972 GCA_963573925.1 Callimico goeldii
TGGGGCTCCTTCACTGGAAATCTGCTGGTCTGTGAGCGATGAAAATTCTTCTGAAATTGTGGCGTCCTCTTGTTCTCTGAGCTTTCACTGGGAGCTACAATCCCGAGCTGCTAGTGATCAGCCATCTTGGATCTCTCTCCCAAAAGTGTAATTTTTTAAACAAAATTTTTCCTTGGTTTACTTTGTTCTCTTTATTACACAGCATTTGTCTATAAAAATCCTTAAAATAGCTTGCCATTGAAGATTTTCCAAACAGCAAAATACTCTGCAAGTACTTCATAATCTGTTACCTGAGTAACTGATTAACTTCTTGATTTGTTCAAATTGTTTGGAGTTAAAATTCCCATAAATAAACAATACAACTTTTTGAGAATCAAAATATGACACTAAAGAACAAAAAGTTATTAACTATCATATGTAGGTATTCTATTTATTCTGCTGTATACACTCTTATCTACAAAGTGAAGACATGCATTTCTCTCAGTTTCAATAAAAATAGACAGAGACTTTATATTAGCATACATAGCTCTGGGAAAGGAGAAAGTTAATGTACAACAGGAAGGGATGATATGACCCAAAAGGAGGGTCCAACTGTGTCTTATAAAATGTTAGGTCAGCCAAAAGCTTCAGGAGGAAAACTGCCTGCCCTGATTTATTTTCTGTCACCTGGGAGATGTAGCCTCTAGGTGAACTTACCAATTGAAATAACATGTTAATGAAGTCCAATGAAGAAAAATATACATTAAGTTTTAGATGAACTAAAACTTAAAATTAAGATCCTAAAAAAGCAAATATTTTTTTCTTTACTTCAGCACAATGAACTTACTCAAACATTTTAAAAGAGCCTTGCTTGAATCTAAACCTGTTTTGTTTTGTTTTGTTTTTAATTCGGATCTCAGATGTTCAAGCAATGGTAGAGGAATTGCAGCTTCACCATAAAGCTATCCTCACAAAAGCAGAGCATTTAGTTATAACCTGCTTTCTTTCCTAAGGATTGCTTCACAAGTTGGGGTGTTCAAAGGTATTTTCTTTCACCAAAGTGGGCTTTCTTTGCATCCAGTGCTCCACCCTATAACTCCTATCTTCTAAGAGTGACTCTCTTCGAGAGGAAATACTTCTGTGGCAATGAAGACACCTGATGGGAATATTCCTCTGAATTTTTATCATGCAAAGAAACATTTTTTATTAAATACTTAAGCAAAACTTCACACAGAAAGATTAAGTATTTAGAAAGTACATACTTAATTGATGTATATACAGAGACATATACAAACATAATTATAAAAACACAAATTTACAACTCTCTTATTGCTGAAAACCTATCTCTGAGTACTGACAGAATAAATTTAATTATTGGTATATTAATACCTTTAGATTAAGTATCTAAATTAGTTTATAAGCATTTTAATTTTATTTCTTTAAAATCTAAATTTCTCAACATTTATGACTGTTCCTTTTGCTGCCTTATTTGCATTGCAAAAAAGCAAATTTTTAGTATTTCTGAGAAGATAACGTCTCATAAATGCTTTTGCCCACTTGATAAATAGTATGAAAAAATATTAAACCATCCATTTATACTTCAATTTCTTTGGTATTCATAACCCAAGTACAGCCCTCCTATAGGATGTGATACATTCTGAAACTCAAAATGCTCACTCTATTCCTGGTTCAACTATCATGTAATTTCAAGATAATTATTTCCTCTATTGATTTCACCATCTTTGAAATGGAAACAAACACATGTTCACTTCTAAGAATGTTATGAACTTTAAAGCGGTGTTATTTCAGAGCTGCTACAGCATCACTAATTACTCATGTTTCATTAGTGCCTTAAGAGAAAATGTAAAATTTAATTGAAATATGAAATAATTTCTTTACCCATTTTAAAACATTTTAAGGTATTTGGTCATAGTATTTGTAAATAGAAACGTTTCTAATTTTACATGTGAAACAGACATAAATGCTAATAAATACAATTAACAAATTATGTTTCTACATACTTTATGGTGATAACCAAAAGTAAATTAATATTGAAGAAATATTTTGCACAATTTTTATATAAAAGTTGTCTACTTTTAAAACACCTCTGGTGTTGTGTTTAACCTGTCAAATATTTAGGCTATGTGGGTCCTAACCCACTCAAAGTCTTTAGGATGGGCACTATTATAGCAGACATCTACACTTCTATCCTTACTATATAAATAAGAGTTATTTCAGAACATAGAAATCCCGAAAGATATTTAATCAAAAAGAAATATGAAATGTGTATTTTCTCCAAAATCAATGAATGAACAAGAGTAGCAGACTTTAAACTTGGCCTCAAAGTAACTTCAGGAATACACAGACAGGACTGGTCCACCCAGAATAATGATAAGTCAGCATTCAGGTAACCTACAAGCCATTCTCCAAACTATTCCAGGGTTATAAACCTTGTTTACAATTCACCAAGTAAGGAACTGACATTACAAAAGTGTGGTTCCAAAGATCACACTGCTTCAGCTGAGATCTGAAGACCAGGAACTGTCTCTAGAGCTAATGTCTGTTAGGCCTGCACAAGCAAAGTGCAGAGTTGCCTCTCTTGTCTATTTAACACAGAAACTGAGACTTGCCCACAACATTTTACATGGAACCTAAATCATATCTAGTTGCCAGAGAAACTTGAAAATAGAGGTTTTATGCTTTCAAGTTGTTGCACTACAGGAAAGTAACTAAAAAGAAAATGAGACAATGTGGTAGGGAAGTAAAGAATCAAAATTCTCCTTGGGGCATATTAGAGCTGGATGTCTCTCAATTTTCCAATGCAAAATGTCCAGTGAGTGTTTAGATTAATTAGTTGGAACTTAAAGTAGTGATTGAGCTACAGATATATATTTGGGAATTCATATATAGATATTACCTAAGACCCCAGGTCTAAAAATAGAGAAGGAAGGAAAGAGAACAGGGCTGAGTCCTCAGGTCTAGAACATTGAAATGAAGAAGTTGGGAAGAAGAGAATAATCTATAAAAGGAGTTTTAGAAAGGGTGGTTAAGAAGATAAGGTATCTGTGAGAAATTGTGCTGTGTCTGAAGATACTTGAAGAAACATGAAGAAAGGGGATAATTCTGGTTACATATGGCACGTAAATCACACACATTTATTTACATGCCCTTCCAAAATACCATTAAAATAAGAGCAGATGAATGAAAAAAAAAATAAACTCAAAAGAACAAATTCAAAAAAAGAAGTGAAAGAAGAGAGGCATCAACAAGATTTAAGAAAACAAAAAGTGGGGCCGGGCGCGGTGGCTCATGCCTGTAATCCCAGCACTTTGGGAGGACGAGGCAGATGGATCACGAGGTCAAGAGATCGAGACCATCCTGGTCAACATGGTGAAACCCCGTCTCTACTAAAAATACAAAAACTTAGCTGGGCATGGTGGCGCGTGCCTGCAATCCCAGCTACTCGGGAGGCTGAGGCAGGAGAATTGCCTGAACCCAGGAGGCGGAAGTTGCGGTGAGCCAAGATCGCGCCATTGCACTCCAGCCTGGGTAACAAGAGCGAAACTACGTCTCAAAAAAAAAAAAAATCCAGGAAGTAAGAGAACCTGGATAAGTATTGCCTGGTTTAAGTGGCTATAATGAGTAAACAGTATCTCAGTAGCATGTTTCCATGAGTGATGAGAACATACCCTTTCCTGCTTTGCTGTCCTCTACCACCAAAAATCCCTCTTACCAACTTGCTGAAACCAACAGTTGCAGAGATTTATTCTGCTGATGGAAGGTTGGGTCTCAACTGAAATAGTTAACAGGGAGAGAGCATATCTCTTTTGAAACTGTATTTGGAGTAAAAGGTTCGGATACTGAGTCACTGATGAGGTGTTTGGGGGAAATGGTTTCATAAAACTGAAAAATAACCATAAGAAAATAAGGTTGGAGCCAATATGACAAGAACTGATGATTTAACAATTCTGCCCAGACTGTTCCTGACCACATAATCAAATCATGCCCTCTAACCTATATAAGACGTACAAGAAAAGTCTAGTCACAAAACAGATGCTGGGCTCTGACACACTAACTTGGATTTTGAAGGGATTTCACAAGATTTCAAATCTTCCCAGATCATCTTAAAACTGTTCATTTCTAAACCTGGAATGTCTCCAAGCAGAGACTTTTTGGAAAGTAATTTGGGCAAGTCCTTTGTTCCATTATCACTTACTAGTCAGAATCTAAGTGGTTCTCTTCCTACATCAAAGCTGCCCCGACCTTCCTCTTGCTCATGCTCTAATTGCTTTATTAGTCAGGCTCCAAAAGCCTGGGTGCAGCTCCATCTACACATCCGCTGAGCCAGTTATGTAAGCTCTCTGGCTTCTTTTATCCAATTCACAGTATTTCTCTGAGGGTCAAATAAGATCAAGAACAAGATGTGAAAACTACAAAGTGCAATAAAAAACAGGTGATTATTGGGGATGTTTTAGTATTTGATTTTTTTTATAGTATGATAATTGCTTTTTGTTTTTGAGACAGAGTCACACTCTGTCACCCAGGCTGGAGTAAAGTGGTGCAATCTCCGCTCATTGTCACCTAGGTTTAAGTGATTCTCCTGCCTCAGCCTTCAGAGTAGCTGGGATTACAGGCACCTACCACCAACCCTGGTTAATTTGTGTATTTTTAGTGGAGACAGAGTTTCACTATGTTGGCCAGGCTGTTCTTGAACTGACCTTAAGTGATCCACCTGCCTTGACCTCCCAATGTGCTGGGATTACAGGTGTGAGCCACCACACCTGGCCTGATTATTGTTTGATACTCCACACAAAACACAGAAAACATAACATAAATATGGAAACTATTAAATAATTATTTCACATTTTAATTCACAGAAAACATGCCCACTATGGATTCTAGCTTTTTTTTCCTATTTCCTAAATGTACTGGAATAAAATATTTCTGAAAAACTAAGCTCTATAAAAGTTTTCAATTAAGGTCATATTTTATAATCATAGTACAGCCTGACAAAATAGTTTTACCTAAAGTAACATGAAAAAAATATAATTTCTCTTTCACCCTTAAAAAAATGTGTGTTTGTATTTATGCACTTCCAAAACTTGTTTCTTATCAACTAATAAGATCAGGTCACATTAAGTCTATTGCTCTCACCTTTCACTGTAATATCTGCTTTGTCAACTGTTTCTTAGATACAATGTTCTGTGAACTCAAAACTTATTTCCCCATTGGCTAAGTGATTTCATACTGTTTCTATTAAACTTGATCTCTTTTCTTCGAAGAGCAGTTCCCTCAGGTAGTCAAGTCTGTTCCATCTTAGCTTATTTTCAAATTAAGTCACCTTCTGGCATGATACAATTATAGAGCACATTAATTACTGCAGGTAATTCATATGCATTCCTTTCCCCTCCTCCTCTCTTGATATATACCTGCAAAACTGTCTTAAAAAATCCTATAAAATCTAAAATTCAAAAATAGTCTTCTTTATATTCCTACGTTCCTCCTTACTGATACTGGATTCTAACACTCTTCTAAAAATCTGGCAACACTATCTAATCTATTCTCACCCTGGGATTACTGTGACTCTGCTGAAACCTCATTTTCATAGCCTAACATTCGTATCTTCAATTGTCGCTTGACAAACTCAGTTGTCATGGTATATCGACCTAAAGAAAACAACTAAATTCAGTACACTATTTTCAGTGACTGCCAAACAGTAATACACAATACAGACATTTTTCACATAAACTAGGTGTAAAGATACAACGTTCACACTTCATATGAGAATATTTTATTTCTAGAAATAAATCTTCACCAGACCAAACATGTAAGTTTACAGAAAGCCAGTAAGACATAATCACATTTACATAGCACCTTGAACACTAAAAAAGGCGCTCACTGATAACATGAGAAATAATCAATAGGCTTTATAACACTGCCAAAATGGTAGCAGAGTATGGTGTGTCTACTGAGGTCTGAAATTAAATTGAAATTTAAGGTCTATCTCTTAAAGCTATATTCATGTATTTAGAACTCTATCAAACAAAACAAGAAAAAAATTACTTTGACATACTATATTTAAAGATGACTATAAAAATTTGGACAATAGGCCGGGCACGGTAGCTCACGCCTATAATCCCAGCACTTTGGGAGGCCGAGGCGGGTGGATCACGAGGTCAACAGATCGAGACCATCCTGGTCAACATGGTGAAACCCCGTCTCTACTAAAAATACAAAAAATTAGCTGGGCATGGTGCCACATGCCTGTAATCCCAGCTACTCGGGAGGCTGAGGCAGGAGAACTGCCTGAACCCAGGAGGCGGAGGTTGCGGTGAGCCGAGATTGTGCCATTGCACTCCAGCCTGGGTAACAAGAGTGAAACTCCGTCTCAAAAAAAAAAATTTTTTTTGGACAATAAAAATAACTGTCCTAAATCAGTCTTTTAAAGGGCAACCATCTTTTAATGACAGTTAATTGCTTTAAGAGAGCAATAAACTGAAATGGAAACCTGAAAGCCAACTATGTTAAGCTCTTTTAAAAATTAAATACACAAGCAACATTTTGGGACTCAAAATTAATTTATTTCACTCAATACTAGGTATAAGTTTGGCAATTTGTTTCGGATGCTATTTTTTTCTTTAATTTTGTCGGTACATAGTATACACATGTATGAGGTATATAAGATGTTTTGAAACAGCCATGTAACATGAAATAAATGCAATTTCTTAATATAAAGAAAATGGACAGACAGAAGCAACATAGATTTGACTAGGTGAAAAACGTCCATTTAAGTTGGGAGCAGGGGTTGTGTCTTGGATTTGGGTTCTTGGGGTAGCATAAAAAGGCTTCACAGGGGAACATTCTTTTCTGACTACTAAAAAAAAAAGTAGCTGAGTTGACTTCAAATGGCAGTGACTTTACTTGGGATATTTATAGACAAGTTGCAAATATAAAACATTTTCCAAAGAGTGTTTTTTGTACTTGGGGCTCATCTCAAGAGCAAGAACCTCTAGCCTGCAGCTTCCGTGGGTGCCTCAAACACTGGGCCCAAGTACTCTGAACGGCTTCGATACGACACTAATAAAAGGAAACAGTTTGCTAAGAGTGGGTCACAGCTACAGGTGCAGGGTCAGTAAGGAGCTATTGTTACAACCGTTAGACAGATAGAAACACTAAAGCACAGAGGGATTAGTAAATTTGCTCAAGACCACATAGACAGCATGCAGTACCAAGAAACGTATGTATAATTGCATTGACTCTAAAAGAGTATACATTTATTTGGTTAAAGGTTTCTGTTTAATTCTGTTAAAAAAAAACCCATGCCTTTATTAAAAGTAGCTTTCCTTTCAGATTCCCTTAGAGCAAGATTTTATTACATATTAAGTTAACACAGGGTACAAACCACCTGGTTTTAATGAGGTCTATGTCCTGATTGCTATAATGACTGTTATATACAAGGTAGAGGCATCTTTTCATTATTATTTCCCAAAACTTACAGGATTTGTATATATCAGTTGTAGATTATGTCTGAAATAGCTATAGTCACATATCACTTAAAAATCACATTTAAGTATTCACTAACTTAACAAAGCCTCTTACTAGGGTAAATAAAAACACAGTTCTGTTACAGAGCATTGAAGTCATCAAGCAGATAATATTTTTTTCATCATACACTGAAACTTGTGACCTGCCAACACCATAAAATCATGTTTAATAATTAATACCATGTGATGGCAATACTCAATCAAACATGTATTTTAAATTATATGTTATTTGACATTTCAATTTCAGATCAAAGGTACTTTAAAAGGGCTGAAAATGTGTCCAAAAATGGTAGTTCAAATTTAATAAACTTTTCTGGAACTGTTTTGTTTTCAACTTTAATTTTAGAATCAAGGGGATATGTGCCCAGGTTTGTTACCGGGATATACTGCATGATGCCGAGGTTTGGGACACAAATGGGCCCGTCACCCAGGCGGTGCACACAGGACCCACCAGTTAGGTTTTCAACCTTTGCTCTCTCCCTCCAACCTCTAGCAGTCCTCAGTTTCTACTGGTGGCATCTTTATGTCGATGAGTACCCAATCTTTAGCTTCCACTTCTAAGTGAGAACGTGTATTGTTTTTTTTTGTTCCTGTGTTAATTCACTTAGAATAATGACCTCCAGCTGCATCCATGTTGCTGCAAAGGACATGATTTTGTTCTTTCTTAAGGCCACGCTGTATTCCGTGGTGTATATGCACCACATTTTCTTTATCCAGTCTACTGTTGTTAGGCACCTAGGATGATTCCATGACTTTGTTTTGTGACAAGTGCAGCAACGAACATGCGAGTATATGTCTTTTTGGTAGAATTATTTGCTGTCTTTTGGATATGTATCAATTAATGGGACTGCTGGGTTGAATGGTACTTCTGCTTTAAGCTCTTTGAGAAACCTCCAACTGCTTTCCACAGCGGCTGAACTAGGTTACATTCCCACCCATAATATGTAAGTATTCCCTTTTCTCTTGTTCTCTGCTGCCTCACAAAAATCTGTTGTTTTTAACTTCTTAATAATAGCCATTCTATTAAAAAACCTTTGTCAGACATGTAGTTTGTCAATATTTTCTCATTCTGTAGACTATCTGTACACTCTGTCAATAGTTTATTTTGATGTGCAGAAGTTCTCTGGATTAATTGGGTCCCACTAGTCAATCTTTATTTTTGCTGCAACTGCTTTTAAGGACTTAGCTATAAATTATTTCCCAAAGTCATGTCCAGAATGGTGTTTCCTAGCTTCTTATAGTTTGAGGTCTTAAATTTAAAAGATTTTAAATTAACCTGAGTGAATTTTTATATAGGATGAAAGGTAAGGGTCCAGTTCCATTCTTCTGCCTATGGCTGGCAAGCTGATCCATCACCATTTACTGAATAGGGAGTCCTTTCCTCATTGCTTATTTTTGTCCACTTTGTCAAAAATCAGATGGCTGTAGGTGTATGGCTTTATTTTTGGGTTCTCTACTGTGTTCCATTGGTCTACATGTCTGTTTTTGTACCAGTGTCATGTTGTTTTGGTTACTGTACCCTTATAGTATAGTTTGAAGTCAGGTAATGTGATGCCTCTGGCTATGTTCTCTTTGCTTAGGATTGCTTTGGTTACTTGGGCTCTTTTTCAGTTCTGTGTGAATTTCAGCATATTTCCACTTCTGTGGAAAGTGACACTGGTAGTTTAATAGAAATACTGTTGAATCTGTAGACTGCTTCAGGCAGTATCACCATTTTAGTTATATTGATTCTTCCAATCCATTGTTTGGATCATTTCTGATTTCTTTCAGCAATGTTTTCTAGTTCTCCTGGTAAAGATGTTTTATTTTCTTGGATAGGTGTATTCCTAGGTGTTGTATGTGTGTTATCTCTTCTGCAAATGAGACTGGATTCATGATTTTGGCTCTCTGTTTAAATGTTATTGGTGTATAGAAATGCTATTGGTTTCTGTACACTATGCATCTGAAACTTTACCTTTGTCAGTTACAGGAGCCTTTTAGCAGAGTCTTTAGAAACTTAAAGATAAATAATCAGATCATCTACAAAGAGAAATATTTTCACTTCTTTTCCTAACCGGATGCCATTTGTTTTTTTTCTCTTGGCTCACTGCTCTGGCTAGCACTTCCGGTACTATGTTGAATAGGAGTAGTGAGGGTGGGCTTCCTTGTCTTGTTCCAGTTGTCAAGAAGAATGCTTCCATTTTTTGTCTATTCAGAATGATGTTGGCTATGGGCTTGTCACAGATGGATCTATTCTTTTGAGGTATGTTCCTTCAATGCCTAGTTTCTTGAGGGTTTTTATGATGAGGGGATTAGGGGTTTTGTCCAAAGCTTTCTCTGCCTCCACTGGGGATGATCATACAGTCTTTATTTCTAGTACTGTTTATGTGGTGAATCATACTTTTTGATTTGCATATATTGAACCAACATTTCATCCCAGGAACAAAGCCTGCTTGATCATGGGTGAATTAAGTTTTATGATGTGCTGTTGTATTTAGTTTATTAGTATGTTGTTGGGAATTTTTGTGTTTATGTTCATCAGGGATATTGGCCTGCAATTTTCTTTTTTTGTTGTTGTATCTTCACCAGGTTTTGGTATGAGAGTAACACTGGCTTAGTGTAGTTTCAGAATTGGTACCAGCTCCTATTTCTATAATATATCTGGTAGAATCTGGCAGGGAATCCATTTGTCTGGGGATTTTTTTTTTCTTTTTTGGTTGGTAGGTTTTAAATTGCTGATTAAACATCAAAACTCAATACTGTTCTCTTCAGGGTTTCAATTTCTTTCTGACTCAATCTTAGGAGATTATGTGTGCATTAGTTAGGGTTCTCTTAGAGGGACAGAACTAATAGGATAGATAGATATATATAAAGGCAAGTTAAGTATTAACTTACATGATTACAAGGTCCCACAACAGGCTGTCTGCAAGCTGAGGAGCAAGGAGAGCCAGTCCGAGTTCCAACACTGAAGAACTTGGAGTTCGATGTTCAAGGGCAGGAAGCATCTGGCACAGGAGAAAGATGTAGGCTGGGAGGCTAGGCCCGTCTATCCTTGTCATGTTTTTCTGCCTGCTTTATATTCACCGGCGGCTGATTAGACTGTGCTCACCAGATAAAGAATGAATCTGCCTTTCCCAGCCCACTGAATCAAATATTAATCTATTTTGGCAATACCCTAACAATACTCTGTATCCTTCGACCTAATCAAGTTGACATGCAGTATTAGCCAGCACTGTGTGTTTCCAGGAATTCATCCATTTATTCTAGATCTTCTAGTTTGTATGCATAGAGGTGTTTATGATAGTCTCTGAGGATCTTCTGTATTTCTTTGGAATCGGTTGTAATGTCACTCCTAATTGTGCTTATTTGAACTTCTTTTTCTAATCCCCTCATCATAAAAACCCTCAATGTAATGCCCTTCTTTGTCCTTTTTTACTGTTGTTAAAGTTTGTTAATAAAGTTTGAGACCCCAAAATTAATAGAATCAACAAAACCAAAATGGGTACGTAAATATTTAGGACAATTAAATCCTCTTGCTGAAATGAATCCTTTATCATTATGTAATGCCCTTCTTTGTTCTTTTCTACTGTTGTTAATGTTTGTTTCATCTGATGTAAGAATAGCAAGTCCTGCTATTTTTTGTTATCCATTACTTTGAGCCTATAGGTATCATTGCCTGTGAGATGGGTCACTTGAAGACAGCAGATGAATAAGTCTTATTGTGTTATCAAACTTGCCACTCTGTGCCTTTTGAGTACAGTGTTTAGAACATTTACAATCAAGGTTAATATTCATATCTGAGGTTTTCACCCTACCATGAAGTTGTTAGCTAGTGGCTTTGTAGTTTCTATTACGTGGTTGCTTTACAGGGTCTGTGGGCTATGTGCTTAAGGCTGCTTTTGTGGCAGCAAGTACGGTCCTTCTGTTTCCATATATAGAATTTGATATGGTTTGGATCTGTATCCCCACAAAACCTCGTGTTAAACTGTAATCTCCAGTGTTGGATGTGGAACTGGGTGGGAGATGACTGGATCATGGAGGTGAATTCTTCATGAATAGTTTAGCACCATCCCCCTTAGTGCTGTTCTCATAACAGAATTCTCATGAGATCTAGTTGTTTAAAAGTGTGTGGCACTACCCCTCCCTCTCCTGCTCCTGCTCCTACTTCCGCCTAGTAAGATGACTGCCCCTCCTTTACCTTCTGCCATGAGTAAAAGTTCCTTGAGGCCTCCCCCAAAAGCAGATACTGCCATGCTTCCTGTACAGCTTGCAGAACCATGAGCCAATTAAACGTTTCTTATAAATTAGTCTCAGGTTTTTTCTTTTTTTTTTTTTTTTTGAGTTGGAATCTCACTTTGTCATCGAGGCTGGAGTGCAGTGGCGTGATCTCGGCTCACTGCAACCTCTGCCTACCAGATTCAAGCAATTGTCCCGCCTCAACCTCCTAAGCAGCTGAGATTACAGACATGGGTCACCACGCCCAGCTAATTTCTATATTTTTAGTAGAGACAGAGTTTCACCATGTTGGTCAGGCTGGTCTAAAACTCCTGACCTCGTGATCCGACTACCTCAGTCTCCCAAGGTGCTGGGATTACAAGCATGAGCCACCGCACCCGGCCTCAGGTATTTCTTCACAGCAATGCAAGAACAGACTAATACAGCATGCCTTTAAGAATCTCTTGTAAGGCTGGCCTAGTGGTAACAAATTCCCTTAGTGCTTGCTTGTCCAGAAAAAGGTTTTATTTCTTCTTCATTTATGAATCTTAATTTGACAGAACATGAAACTCTTGGTTGCAATTTCTTTTCTTTAAAAATGCTGAAAATAGGCCCCCACATCTCTCCTGGCTTGTAAAGTTTCTGCTGAGAAGTCTGCTGTTGGCCTGATGGGGTTCCTGTTGTACATCATCTGAACTTTTTGTCTAGCTGCCTTTAAGATACTTTTCTTTAGCACTGACCTTGAACAGTTTGGTGACTACATGACTTGGTGATATTCATTTTGTAAAATATCTCATAGGTGTTATCTGGATTTCTTATAACTGGATGTCTACCTTTCTAGCAAGCTTAGGGACATTTTCTTGAATTAATTCCTCAAATTTGTTTTCCAGGTTGCTTATTTTTTTTTCCTTCTCTCTCAGTAATGCCAATAATTTGTAGTTTTGTCACTTTACATAATCCTGTATTTCTCAAAGACTGTTTACTAAATTATTTTTTCCTTCATTTTTTTCTGACTGAGTTAATTCAAAAGACTGATCTTCAAGTTCTGAAATTCTTTCTTCTACTTGGTCCAAACCATTAGTAAAGCTTTCAATTGTATTTTTAATTTCTTAAGTGAGTTTTTCAATTCTAGAACTGATTGATTTCTTTTTTCTTTTTAAGATATTTATCTCTTTCTTCATTTCCTGGATATCTTTAGTAGCTTCTTAGTGCTAATTATCAATCTTGTCCTGGATTGTGTTGAGTTTCCTTGTTATTCATGCGTTGAATTCTTTATCTGTGATGTCTGCATTTCCATTTCAGGTAGGGACCACTTCTGGAATGCTAGTGCAATCCTTTGGTGGTTTTACTACATTCAGATTTTTAATGGTGCCAGTAATCTTGCACTGGTTCCTTCTCAGCTGAAGATGCTGGCACTTCTAACTTTTGTAATTATTTTCATGTAGGTAGGAGTTTTCTTTCTCCTTTCTTCCTCTATAATTTAATTTTTTTTCCTTCCCTTTCCTTTCCACACCTTCCTACAGGTACGAAAGTAGAGTACATTCAGTAGGATCTTTTGGTTTTGCTTCTATTTTGGTCTATCTTACGGGTTTGTTTCTACCACTTCTTTTGGTAGGTTCTGTATCAGGCTGTCCAGTTCAAT
The DNA here is from genome assembly GCA_963573925.1 of Callimico goeldii. Lineage (NCBI taxonomy): Eukaryota > Metazoa > Chordata > Mammalia > Primates > Cebidae > Callimico > Callimico goeldii. The sequence continues at coordinate 13,360 of CAUYOR010154218.1, forward strand.
CTACATGCCAGTAAATGATGCTTATAGGTCAGAGCCAGTAGCAGCCAGTGTAGCTGGATATACACTCAATCCTTGTTTACTGGCAGAAGCTCTCTGTTGCCTCAGACAATGAGCTGATTCATGGAATGCACAGTGGTCTGAGCTCCCTGCTCAGCCCCAAGGGCATGGGGCCAGACTGGGCAGGTCCACCTATAGGTCCCCTGATACAGGCACAAGCACTGGCACTGATACAGAATCCAGTGGGTGGCTACCAAACACACGGAGGTATGCCTAGACATGGAGCTCCTTAGCACCAAGTTCTCTGCACAGGAATAGGAAACCTCTTCAGCATCAAGTTCTTTGTACAGGGATAGGGGATAGCCTAAACACCAAATCTAGAAGAGTTCTGCCTGGGTATAGAGTATAGTGGGCTCCCCCTGAACCAAGATCCCTGCATGGAAGGGGTAGGGTGATTCAAGCTGCTGAACCAGGCAAGCAGGTGTTCTGAATACCTGGAGATCTGTCCAGGCATGAAACAGAGAGAGTCCCCCTACATGAGGATCTCTGCACAGGAAGGGTGGGGCAACTCAGGCTGTGATCCAGGTAAGCTTGTGCTCCAAATGCCTGAAGACCTGCCTGGGCATATAGCAGAGAGGGTCCCACTGTACCCCAGGAAGAGTTGGGTGGCTCAGGCTGCTGAACCAGATAAGTAGGTGCTCCAAATGCTGGGAGATATGCCTAGGTATGAAGCAGAAAGGGCCTCTCTGCACCAGGATCTTTTTATCAAACAGACACTGTCACAGGGGCTGTTTGCCAGTGTTGTGCTCACCAGGAAATGGGGTATCCTTCACGATTCCAATGGATTCCCATTTTCCTTGTGTTTTTTGAGACAGACTCTCACTCTGTCACCAGGCTGGAGTGCACTGGCACAATCTTGACTCAGTACAACTTCTGCCTCCCAGGTTCAAGTGATTCTCCTGCCTCACCCTCCCAAGTAGCTGCAACTACAGGTATATGCCACCACACACAGCTAATTTTTGTATTTTTAGTAAAGACAGGATTTCACCATGTTGGCCAGGATGGTCTCGATCTCTTGACTTTGTGATCTGCCTACCTAGGCTTCCCAAAGTGCTGGGATTATAGGAGTAAGCCACCTCTCCCAGCCTCCATTTTTTTCCTTGAAAAAAAAAAAGCTCATACAGTTGATCTTCATGCACTATCTTGCTATTTCCAAGTGGCTGAGGCATGCCACAAACCTCTTATCTGCCATCTTAGAGAAACAACGTATACTTTATAGACAAGTAAATCGTTTGGTGAGAGAGAAAAATATAGAAAACAGCTTGTAGAGAGACCCAAGTACAGTCCTAGAGTTGTTCTCAAGGAAAGTAAGAAAAGTAGCGTCCACAAACCTCCCCTTAGAAGGAAGGTTTTTCCCACCGAGTCTCACCTTCTGGCTGGAAGTCATCACTTTCTATTTTTTAAATGTTACCTTATACTCATAGCATTTTACACTTTAATGATAATTCACATTTAATTTTAGAAAACTTGTTTTCTTATAGTAAAAAGATGATCATTTATTATATTTACATATTGAGTGTCTTCAATGGCAATAAATATAGGAAGGTCATCAACATGACCCACAGAATTTAAATAATTATACATAAAATAATTGGTTTAGAAGTCAAAATCTTTTAAATGGTTAGCTCAGAAAATACAGAGAGCTCAAAACACATTACTAAAACATGAACTGACCTTAACAAACGAAACACTGCTTTGATTCTATTATGTTTCATATTATACTTCAAACTAGCAATTTTTCAACAACAAAAAGAAGACAGTAATAAAAACTAAAAAGAAATCAGTTCCTTGTTGTGTGGAAGGAGAAATATACCATTCTCTTTGTCAGGAAAGAGGAAAATCATACTTAGAGCCAACGGCATTCTGTACAGATGGGCATGAACAGCACGCCATGTTGCGTGTACACCACATCCTTTTCTTATCATTCAGCTTTATTTCTGGAAATTCTCAAATTAGGAGAAAAAAGTTACAGTAAATCTGTTTCTAAGATCCATGTTGTATACAGAAGTGAAAAATCAGCTGTTCAAATTCCAATACCTACTGATCTCTGTGTTCAAAGCTGCTTTTGTTTACTCCTCCATGTTCTCTTATTGTTAGAGAGGGCAACTAATTTTAAAAAGTATTTGATGGTATTAAGCAATAACTTTGTAGAGATTTTCTTTTTCACAGAACAGAATTAAATTTGAGTGCAGATGTGAGTAGATACAGAATAGTGTATGATATTTTTGTGTATGTGTTTTCTTTTTAGAGTCCAAAAGCCCTTTGGATTGTTAGTGAAGCTCAGACAGAGTAAAGCAAATTCAGGAATAAGACAACTGAAGTCAAGCGACACAGTGGACAAGAATCCGATTCTAATCTTGACACCGCTTGAGAATGGGAATAATGTGTTATTTATTTTTCACTCTACGACTAACGATTATTAAACATCTAATGTATGTCAAACACAGTTCTGGACATACTCCCATATCTGAACTCATTTAATCTTAACGACAATCCTTCTGAGATAGGTTTTATTACCCTTCATTTCAGATGAGGAAATAAACTCACAGACATTCCTAATTTGTCTGATTTAGATAGGCACAGTTTCAATTTTGTTCTTCCTTTCAGTTAACATATACTTCTTATGTACTTTCGGCTTGTTTCAGGCACTATGCTTGGCACAGCAGCTACATTCCTCTTTCTACTAATCTATATAACCAGTCTGTGACACCCAGCACAGTACCTAGGTCATATTAGGTTCTCAATGAAGATTCACTGAATTATTCAGTTAATTTACTTGTCTCTGTAAAATAAACATTTACATGAACATTTGGGCCCAGGTTTATATTACCTTAAAACATCTTGTAATTCAACCCTAAAACATGTATTTTTTAAATAATTTTTAAAAAGACAAAATATTTCACTGATTATAGACATCTAGAAAACCCAAGTCAGGTGGCAAATACCCACACTGAAAACTAACAGAATCATAGAAAGGAAGTATGCTACAGTATGATGCACATTCTCTCAACTCAGTCTGTAAATAAAGCATGCATTCTTCAATTGTTTCAAGAATGTGTGATGTGAACACCTAATTCTATTACAAATATCACATGGGCATGGTCTTCTAATGTTTGGACATGTATTCAAGGCATAGTGCATAATGTTGACCAAAGAGCAAAGGCTTGACATAAAAAAGCTGAGTAATGCATGGATTACTTTGTAGTCAGACATGGATAAGGCTGAATGTTAGCTTTGCCATTTACTAGCTACCTTACCTTGGAGAAGTTATTTCAATTTCCTGAGCCTGTTTCTGTACTATAAAATACAGATAATTGTAACAGCATCTACTGTGCACTCAAAAATTATTGTGAGGACTAAAGGACAGAACATATGTGAAACATCTGACATATACCCAGGTCAGAGTTAGGGCTCATTAACTGAAGCAGAGAAGTTAGGGAGGCTGGGAAATAAATTTTCTGGTAGGCATGAGGTACAGCACACTACACAATATTCACCTTCTTCTTATTCTAACCTTTAAAGCGCCTTCGTATGCAGGAAAATGCCTGCTTCTGAATAAGCTGATCTCCATCCTGGCTTATTTATTTTTCCTAATTCAAAAACACCCTCCTTAAAACACAAACAAACTTTTTCATACTACCATTCAAAATAACTGCTTATAATATAACTTAATAGGAAAAATAGGAAAATTACTGATTTCTTTTTGTACGATTCTATATTACCTTCAACAAATTATGCCTTTTCATTTTCAAAGGATAATACCAATTCTTTCCAAAGGCATGATCAAACTTAAATAGCGGTAAATTTGAACATTTCTTTTAAGTTTCAGAAAAAGAAATTATGTCTACCACTTGTTCATATCTTAAGTAAAAAATGTGTAAGACAGTAACCGTCTTAAATAATTACGTTTCCAGCCAGGCACGGTGGCTCACACCTGTAATCCCAGCACTTTGGGAGGCCGAGGTGGGTGGATCACCTGAGGTCAGGAGTTCAAGACGAGCTTGACCAACATAGAGAAACCCCATCATTACTAAAAATACAAACAATTAGCCAGGCATAGTGGTGCATGCCTGTAATCCCAGCTTCTCAGGAGGCTAAGGCAGGAGAATCGCTTGAACCCGGGAGGCAGAGGGTGCAGTGAGCTGAGAACAAGCCATTGCACTCCAGCCTGGGCAACAAGAGTAAAAACTCCACCTCAAAATATATACATAACAATCACAATAATTACATTTCTGCTTATTAGATGTAATTAACATTTTATCCCCAAATTACTTTAAGCCAAAATAATTCCTTAGATATAAGATGCCTACACAACCAACAAATCAAGCTTTTAATTTCTGAGTTCTAGCCAAAAGACCATATTGCCTAAGAATAGCAGAAATAAATGTTTTTTTTTTTTTTGCCTTTTTTAAATCTTTGTAATCTACATATAGATAGAAGGAAACTCAGATTTAGAATACAGGCTTCTGAGGGAAATCAAATGAATATGAAATTTATTGCATATTAAGCAGGAACTTGTTTATTCTATCGTTGGGGACTGTATATTCATTTATTTTAAATCAGAATATCAACTGTTCTGAATATAATAATTCAATACAGTCATCTTCCCAAGAGTCCATTTTAAGCATCATTCAAACAAGCAGCAGTAGAAAGGAACAAAGCAAAAGCCACAGCAGTGCTAAAAAATATTGAAACTGATTTTAAAAAATTGGCTGGTGCAATGGCTCTTACCTATAATCCCAGCATTTGGGGAGGCCAAGGTAGGAGGATGGCTTCAGTAAAGAGTTCAAGACTAGCCTGGGCAAGATGGTGAGACCCTGCATCTTAGAACTGATGAAAGATGGTAACTTTTCTGTATTTTTTCAATATGATTTTATTTTCACACATCAACAATATTCTAAGATGTCTTACAAAGAACAGCTTTTGTATTCCCATGGGCTCTAATAAAATACCATGCTTTATAATTATTCTATGGGAATTGCAGGTACTATCTCCATAGCCTAAAAGTACGCACTCTGAACTAAATCCTTTTCTGTCTACAACTTGAAGCGCTTCTTAAATTCCTAAGATCTAACTAGCTACTTCTCTATTACCTGTTAGTGACTCTGCTATAAAAGAAAAGTAAAAGTAAATATTTGCAAAGAAAGACAGTAGGGATAGTGACAACAATAATAACTGCTATTTACTAAGTAATACGTTCTAAACACTTTACATGGACTGTGTTAATTTTTGTAATTCTATGAAGCATACAGAATCAATCTTATTATGAGATGAACAAATTTAGTTTCCAACTGGTAACTGTGAAGAAATAAAAAACTACAGGACAGTGATTTTAAAATCAAAGGTGTATATGAAGAGAAGTATGCCTAATGAAATACTCCTGCCAGCTTTCTGTAAAATATTCATTGCTCTTGCACTGTTCTTTAATGACAATGGATCAGACTGAAGCTCTGGTCAATATACCTTTATTATTATTTTTTAAGACAAGATCTCTCCCTGTTGACCAGGTTGGAGTACCAGGGTGCAATCATAGCTCACTGCAATCCTGAACATCTGAGCTCAAGCGATCCCGCCTCAGCTTCCTAAGGAGTTAGAATGTAAGGAGTATGCCACCATACCTAGCTAATTTCTGTTTTTGTTTTGGTAATAGACAGGATCTCACTTTGTTGGCCAGGCTGGTCTTGAACTCCTGATCTCATGCAAACCTCCCCCCTTAGCTTCTCAAAGTGCTAGGATTACAGGCATGAGCCACCATGCCCAGTTTGTTTTTAAGAATAAATTATCATTTTGTGAAGTATGAGCCAGCAGAAAGAGACAAGAGGCTGACTCCAGACAGTCTGCAGTCTTTAAGCTTAAAAAAACACGTTTCAGGGATGATAAAAATTGGGATACTCAGATGTCAGCAGCTCTCAATATAAACATGAAACAACAATAAAAAGTCAGCAAATCAGTAAAAGGAATAAACATGTCAAAAACATTGTGGGATCCAGTGACCATCACATATCTTAATAATGAGCTCAGCATCAAGCCTGTATGAGCCTTCTCCTGTGGGAGCATCTTGACGAATCAAAGGATCAACAGAAAATACTCCCACAGTGCTTGCTTTTTCAAGTAGGATTATGTGAAAGTAACTGAGAATTACTCCCATCCCTTTATATTGACAGTCTTCGAGTTAATGAGAAGATGGATTTTCTCCCCAAGATCGGGTTTGAGAATCTTCTGTTCTATATTAGCTAATCTCTCATGAATGTTTTTTAACACTGAAAGTCCTCAGATTTGCTATTACAAAAAAGCAGACGCAACCGTCTTACCTTCTTAGAATCTTAAGCTTACAATCATTTGTTCAAGATTCCACTAACCTTTTATCAGTTCCTGTTTGCTGAAAACCTGATTTTAAAGGGGAATCACACAAATCACCTTGAACAACTCTTCCATTTTAGTCCATCCTTCATAGTCATTCACTGTTTTGTTTACAATGTATCAAAGGTTATGATTCCTAGGAAGTTCAGCATTCTTTTTTTTGTAAAAAATACAGGGAAAGAACTCTGTTGGGAATGTCATGCCCTGTCCATCCCATAACATCTTTTTTTAATCAGGCAACTTTATATTCATCCTGCCAGGACCAATTCTAAAGTCCAAACCACCTAACAGAATTAACAGTTCCTTCCTCTGTATTCCTAAAGTATTTGTTCACATTACAATTAGAGCGTTAACAGATTTATTATAGAAATTTGTTTGTAAGCAGATAATGAAGTCTTATTCATCTTTATATGTTCAAACAGTACTTGGTACAGAGTACTCAGTACAAGTTTGCCGAATAATTTTATTAATGTGATTCCAAATCCCTAAGTAATAATCTTATTTAAGGAAAATACTATAACACTGAATAGTCTTTGAAATAGTAATGAGAAATACAAAAATTAGGTGGGCATGGTGGCACGTGCCTGTAATCCCACCTACGCAGGAGGATCAGGCAGTAGAATTGCTTGAACTGTGACCCGGGAGGCAGAGGTTGCAGTGAGTCAAGATCACGCCACTGCATGCCAGCCTGGGTTACAGAGAGAGACTGCATCTCAAAAAAAAAAAAAAAAGACAGAAAAGAAAAGAAACAGTAATGAGAGAGAAAATAATACTATTTCAAGTTAAACCTCAAAAGAGAGTATGATCCTAAGTTTAAAAAAAAAAGTTGGGGAAAATAATATTTTTTCCTTTTCTTATTCATTTTCCACAGCTTCTTAATTCTCTTCCATTAACCTTCTCTTAAGGCAATTTTATTTGTGAACAGTTATATCTATTTTTATGAGCCTGGCAAATAGCTTGCCCCAAAGTTACAGAATATGTATCTAGTACTGGATAATGCAAATTCACTTTGAAACTTTGTATTAGAATATTTGCCTGCCTGATTAAAGATGGAATAGAGCAATATCATAATAAATTTGCATAGCTTGAATACAAAAGAGCTAAGAGAGAACTGAATACATATATACTCGGCCAAAGAAGAAGACAGACCACAATCATAAACACAGCCCAGATAATCTACAAAGCAAACAGTCATGCGTTAACACATTAATTGAAAGTGATGAACTGAAGTTTTATCAATTAAAACATTGCAAACTATATTCTGGGCCCAATTCTAAAAATAAAAAAAAAATATGATATTATTTTATGGTTTATGTTATTTATGTTTATTTTACGGTATTTAATTATTCCCAGTCCATAGGCACACTTCCTTAACATTTCATATGAATACTTTGGGGAAACATTTTAAAATTTTCATTTGAACTTACTCCTTGTCCTCACATGCTAGCAAACTGGTACATGGAAAACATGTTTCTGGTACATGGAAAACAGACCTCAGCAAAGAATCCGCCGTTTCCATGTGAAAGTCTTTGCTTGGAATTCCTCCTCCTCCCCTCCCGTCTGCCGACTGAAATCCTTTCTTTCTTTAAGGACCAGACATTGTCCTTATATACTGTCAGACCACATTTTCTGAGTCTCTCTTACAGCCCCTTCCTGGATTAGAACTCTAAGGTACAGACTGCACCTTAGGTACCTGAGCATACTGTTGCACGCTCAACAATATTTGATGAATTGAAAGTAGGCTTTCATCAACTCATAAATCAATTATTTTATCAATTCCAGCTCATTTCAACAGATTGGTATTCCCAAAGTCTAGGGTCCTTTGTCTTTGTTCTGTCAATCTATAAAGAAGCAAGATCATTTCTGCCTTTTTCTACGAGGCTAAGAGGACAGGCCTCACACATTTACCATTCCCAGGTGTGCAATAGTGTAAAATGATACGCACTGATTCCAAGATACCACTTATCAATTGGGAATTGTATTGTCAGAGGCATGTGAACCAGACCAATTCTATCTTGAATAGGAGTTGGGCAAAATGAAGCTGAAACCAACTGGGCTGCATTTCCAGACAGTTAAGACATTCTAAGTCACAGGATGAGACAGGAGGTCAGCACAAGATGCAGGTTATAAAGACCTTGCTGATAAAACAGTTGCGGTAAAGAAGCCAGCCAAATCCTACCAAAACCAAGATGGCCACGAGAGTGACCTCTGGGCATCCTCACTACTGTACTCCCATTAGCACCCAGACAATTCACAAATACCATTGCAATGTTAGGAAGTTACCGATATGGTCTAAAAAGGAGGCACGAATAATCCACTCTTCGTTTATCATATGATCAAGAAATAACCAGCAGTGTACAGTGGCTCACACCTGTAATCCCAACACTAGGAGGCCAAGGTGGGCGAATCACAAGGGCAGGAGATCAAGACCACCCTGGCCAACATGGTGAAACCCCATCTCTACAAAAATTAAAAAAAAAAAAATGAGCTGGCTGTGGTGGTACGGATCTACAGTCCCAACTAGTAGGGAAGCTGAGGCAGGGGAATCACTTCAACCTGGGAGGCAGAGGTTGCAGTGAGCTGAAATCACACCACTGCACTCCAGCCTAGTGACGGAGTGACACAAGAAAGAAAGGCGGGGGGGGGGGTGGGGGGCGGTGAACGTAAAAAAATGGGTAACCAGCAGCCCTCAGCGTTGCTCCATCTATGGAGTAGCCATTCTTTTATTCCTTAATTTTCTGAATAAACTTGCTTTTACATTGTACTGCAGACTCGCCCTGAAATTCTTTCTTGCGCCAGATCCAAGAACCCTCGCTTGGGGTCTGATCAGGATCTCTCTCCTTTAACATATTTATCTGTCCTGTAACAATACAACTATAAATAAAATGATATAAACTTCATCACCATTAACCTGATTAACCTGAAGTAGCAGAAAAGTAGAAAGTTACAGGTTCTCATTACTAAGTTAGAATCAGTAAAGAATAATAAGCATGTAACTAAATCTAATTAATAAATAATATCTCCCCTTGTCCATCCCACTAAATGCTAGTAATCCCACTGTAATCCAACCATATCATCTAAAATATATGCTTCAAGGTCCAAGGTTAAGGCCCAACTTCATGAAGCCTCCCAGTTTCCTTTGTTTCTCTGAAACTGATTGATATCACCCTTTCCAGGTCTCCCACTTTAGTTAGATCTACTAACAACATAGCAATAGCATGTGTTAGTAACTAAATAAACATTGAATGGGTTCTCTGTTATCACTTTATAAGAATGAATATAATCTTCTTAACATTATGACACTGACACTATATTCTCATTTTCTACATAAAGAAACCAAGGGTCAGAAGATTAACAGGTGGTAACAGAACCAAAATTAGAATCTTTATCTGTCCAATTTATACATTCATACTCTTTACCCAATATTCCAGCATGACCCTAAAATTTATTCTGTCAAATGTTATTCTTTTCTGTTTCTTTTCTTTTCTTTTTTGAGACAGGGTCTTGCTCTGTTGTCCAGGCTAGAATGCAGTGGTGCAATCACAGCTCACTGCAACCTCAACTTCCCGAGCCTAAGCAATCTTCTCACATCAGCCTTAAGTAGCTGGGACTACAGAGACATGCCATCATGGCTGGCTAATTTTTTTTGAGACAGAGTCTCGATCTGTTGCCAGGCGCCAGGCTGGAGTGCAGTGGTGCAGTCTCGACTCACTGCAACCTCCTCCTCCCACATTCAAGCAATTCTCCTGCCTCAGTCTCCCGAGTAGCTGGGACTACAGGTGTGCACCACCAGGCCCAGCTAACTTTTTTGTATTTTTAGTAGAGATTAGTTTTCACCATATTGGCCAGGCTGGTCTTGAACTCCTGACCTTGTGATCCACCTTCCTCAGCCTTGCAAAGTGTTGGGATTATAGGCATGACCCACCACGCCTGGCCCATGGCTGGGTAATATTTTTAAGTCTTTTTTGTAGAGAAGTGATCTTCCCATATTGCCCAGGCTGGTCTCAAACTCCTGGACTCAAGTGATACTCCTACCTCAGTCTACCAAAGTGGTAGGATTACAGGTGTGAGATACCACATCCAGCTGTCAAGTATTATTCTTTAGTGACTTTGTATATGAGGTTTACCTTCCCAAGAACTAGGTTCCTGGAAAATGACCTCCAGCACCAGAGACAGACTTTTCAAATTGAAATGGTACTCAAGTTGGTTAATTTGAACAGATTATCTCTTTTGCTGGGTCATTCTCAATAAATCCTGGTTGAATAAATTATGACATAACAAACAAGAATTAACTTCAGACCCTGCCATCTTAATCCCTGAAAGAACTGGATGTTAGCCTTACCCATAGGAAGAAAGTGATAGAATTTTCTTTAAAAATATATACAACATATTATATGAATTAACATATTTATTCTTGCTACCATGCATTTATATCAAACCACTCATTTCTCAAGGCATAGCTGCATCCAAAATACTCCTAGACTGAAATTCTGTTTTCATTTTTTATTGTGATAAAATACACATAAAAATTTACTATCTTAACCTTTGTTACATATACTGTTTAGTGTTGCTGAACACGTTCATAATGTTGTGCAACCACCACCATCATCCGTCTCTGTAACTCTTTCCATCCTGTACAACTGAGAACTTAAATTCATTAAACAGTAATTCCAGTTCCCTCCTTCTTTCTAGCCTCTGGCAATCACCATTCTACTTTCTGGTTCTAAGATTTTGACTACTCTAAGTATCTCATGTAAGTGGAATCATACGGTGTTTGTCTTTTGGGGGCTGGCTTATTTCACTTAGCACAATGTCCTCAAGGTTCAACTATGTTGTAGCACACGTCTTAATTTCCCTCCTTTATGATGCTGAATAATATTTTATGATACGCATGTATGTGCCACATTTTGTTTTCATATAAATGACATGATGGTTGCTTCTACATTTTAGTCATTGTGAATAATGTGGCTATGAACACTGGCACACAAACATCTCTTTGAGATCCTGCTTTCAATTCTTTTGAGTACATACGAATAAATGTAGTGCTGGATTATATGGTAACTCTACTTTTAAGTATTTGCGTTCTTGCCATACTGTTTGCCACAGCTATATAGTTTTACATGCCACACAGTGCACAAGGGTTCCAACTTTTCCACATCCTCTGCAACATTTATTTTCTCGTTTTTTTTTTAAATAGCCATTGTAATTTGTGTGAAGTGGTATCTCACTGTAGTTCTGATTTGCATTTCCACAATGATTAGTGACAATGAGCACCTTTTCATGTGCTTATTGGAGTATCTTCCTTGGAAAAACGTCTAGTCAAGTCCTTCGCCCATTTTTGAAACTGGTTGCTTTTCTATTGTTGAATTCGTATTTTCTATGCATTTTGGATATTGATCCCTTATCAGATGTAAGGTTTGCAAATATTTTCTCCCAATTCTGTGGGTTACCTTTTAACTGTTGATGCTTTCTTCTGATGTACCAAATATTTTTAATTTTCATGAAGAACAATTTATTTTTTTCTTTAGTTGCCTGTTCCCTTTAGTGTCATTCCCAAGATACCACTGACAAATCCAAAATCATGAAGCTTCTGCCCTATGTTTTCTAAGAGTTTTACAGCTTGGGGTTTTAATTTAGGCCTTTTATCCATTTTGAGTTAACTTTTGTATGAAAAGTTAGATAAAAGCCCAACTTCATTTTTTGCATATGGATAACCAGTTGTCCTGGACTATTTGCTGAAATGACTGTGCTTTCTCCACTGAATGGTCTTTGGCAGCCCCATCGAAAACCATTCAGCTATACAGGTGAGGATTTACTTCTGAACTCTCCAGTCAATTCCATTGGTCTATATGTCTGTCTTTATGCCAGTAACGCACTGTTTTGATCACAGTAGCTCCATAGTAAATTCTGAAATCAGCACATTGAGTCATCCGGCTTTGTTCTTTCTCAAGGTAACTTAAGCTATTTGGAGTCCCTCAAGATTTCATCTAAATTTTAGATTTTTTTTTTTTTTTGAGACTGAGTCTTCTTGTCGTCGGCCCAGGCTAAAGGGCAATGGCATGATCCTGGCTCACTGCAAACTCTGTCTCCAGGGCTCCAGCAATTCTCCTGCCTCAGCCTCCCAAGTAGCTGAGATTACAGGCATCTGCCACCACACCCAGCTAATTTTCTTTTCTTTTTTCTTTTTGGTTTTGGGTATTTTTAGTAGAGACACGTTTCACCATGTTGGCCAGGCTGGCCTTGAACTCTTGACCTCAGGTGATCTACCCACCTTAACCTACCAAAGTGCTGGGATTACAGGCATGAGCCACCACGCCCAGTCATATTTTTTCTTTTTTTCGTTTTCTGCAAAAAACAGCCCTGGGATTTGGCTAGGGAATGCGCTGAATATGTACATGCCTTTGGGTAGGTATTGATATCTTACCAATATTAAATCTTCCAATTTGCAAACATGGGATATGTTTCCATTTTTTTGTCTTTAATTTCTTTCAGCAAAGTTTTTTTGATTCTCATTGTATAAGTTTTTAACCACCTTGTTAATTCCTAAGTATTTTACTCTTTTGGATGGAACTGTTTCTGTAATTTCCTTTTCAGATTGTTCACTGTTCATTTGTATATAAAAACTACTGATTTTTGTGTGTTGACTTTGTATCCCGCTACTTGGTTTAATTCGATTAACACTGATAGTTTTTGTGGAACCTTTAGAATTTTCTATGTACAAGATTATATCATCTATAAACAGAGATAACTTTACCTCTTCCTTTCCAATTTGTATGCCCTTTATTTCTTTATCTTGTCTAATTGGTCTAGCTAGAACTTCAGTAATATGTTGAATAGAAGTGGTAAAAAGCAGGCGTCCTTATCTCATCCTTGATCTTAAAGGAGAAGCTTTCAGTCTTTCACCACTAAGATGTTAGCTATGGGTTTTTCACATATGACTTTTATTATGCTGAAGTAGTTTCTTTTATTCCTTATTTGTTCAATGCTTTTACCATGAAAGGGTACTAAATTTTGTGAAATAACTCTTCTGCATCAATTCAGATGACCATGTGGGTTTTTTTCCCCCTACAATCTGTTTATAGGATATTACACTGATTGATTTTCACATTCTGAACCATTCTTGCAATCTGGAAATAAATGCCATTTGGTCATGATGTAGAATCATGCTGCTGATTTTAATATGCTGCTGAATGTGGTTTGCTAGTATTCTGTTGAAAATTTTTATGTCAGTGTTCATAAGGGATATTCGTCTGTAGTCTTCTTGCAGCATCTTTGGCTTGCTTTGGTAACAGAGTAATGCTGGTCTCATAAAAAGTATTATGAAATATTTCTTCCTCTTTAATACTTCTTTAATACTTTGGAAACATTTGAGAAAGATTATTATCAATTTCACCATAAATATTTGGTAGAATTCACCTCCGAAACCCTCCAATTCAGAGATTTTTCTCTGTTGGGATATTATTGATAACTGATTCAGTCTCCTAACTAGGTATAGGTCTATTCAGATTTTCTATTGATTCATAATTTTGCCTTTATCTGTTTTTTTTATTACTAGAAATGTGTTCCTTTCATCTACGGTATTCAATTTGTTTTCCTACAATTGTTCCTAGTGCCCTCCTATAATCCTGTTTCTTTCTGTATAATTGATAATAATATCCCTATTTTCTTTTTGTTTTAGACTCTGTCTCCCAGGCTGAAACGCAGAGGCACAATCTCAGCTCACTGCAGCATCTACTTCCCAGGTTCAAGTGATTCTCCTGCTTCAGTCTCCCAAGAGATTACAGGTACGTGCCGCCATGCCCAGTTAATTTCTGTTATTTTTGGTAGACATGGGGTTTCACCATGTTAGCCAGGCTGATCTCGAACTCCTGACCTCAAGTGATTCACCTAACTCAGCCTCCCAAAGTGCTAGGATTACAGGAATGAGCCACTGTGTTTGGCCTGGTAATGTCCTCATTTTCATTTCTGACTTTAGCAATTTAAATCTTCTTGTTTCTTAGTCCATCTATCTACAAGTTTGACAATTTTGTTAATCTTTCCAAAGGTGCAATTTTTGGTTTCACTAGTCTTTTCTTTTTTTTTTTTGTCTTTTTTAAATTGTACTTTAGGTTCTGGGGTACACATGCGTATCATGCAGGATTGTTGCATAGGTACACACACGGCAATGTGGTTTGCTGCCTTCATTCCCCTGTCACCTACATATGGCATTTCTCCTGGTGTTATCCCTACCCGACCTACCCACCCCACCACTGTCCCTCCCTTGGCACCCCCACAACAGACCCCAGTGTGTGATGCTCCCCTCCCTGTGTCCATGTGTTCTCATTGTTCAACACCCGCCTATGAGTAAGAACATGTGTTTGATTTTCTGTTCTTGTGTTAGTTTGCTGAGAATGATGGTTTCCAGATTCATCCATGTCCCTACAAAGGACACAAACTCATTGTTTATAATCTTTTCTATTGTTTTCTATTCTTTATTTCATTTAGCTCTGTTCCAATCTTTATTATTTCCTTCCTTCTGCTAGCTTTGCATTTAGTTCTTCTTTAACTAGTTCTTTAACTTTAAAGTTAGGAAACTCACTAATTTTGGTATTAATTTCTTTATCAGATGTTTTAGAATTAGACCTATCAATCATGTTATACTTTCCTCAGTGTCATAAATGCATGATGTGATAATCCTGTGTATTCAAGTCAAAAGACACAGAGACTCTAAAACAACTTCTTCATGCTCTGAAAGCATATTATTGTTGCTTTCCTTTTCTTTTTATGTGTCCTGTAAGTCATTAGACACAAAATATGTAGTTTCAAGGTTACTGTTGGAGAACATATCATGAGTCTAATAGTTACTTACTTCCATAGTATCTAAGTTTTACAAACCTCTAATGCACTCTTCCTTTGGTTTTATTGTTCTAAGCTTCATAGCTGGGCTTCTTACAATGCCTGATTTTTATAGAAAGAACACAGTCATATAATAAAAAAAACACTGATTTGAGCACACTGACATTCACCCCAGTGTTTTATCTGGGGCTCTGCTTCAGGCCACTGTTGCTGAATGCTGTGGACTCCATTCTCCAAGTATACACCTTTGTTTTATGCTTTATTTATATATAACTAAATTCTTATAGATAATTAAAACAGAACTTTTAAAAATTCTGTAACTCAGAATTTTCACTAATTCAGGTTGAGTCCCTCTATCCAGTCCAAATTCATCCAAATTTTACTGAACAGTCCTTAAACCTGTGAAATAAAATGCCTCATAACAGACACAGGCCATCTGAAGGTCAATCAAATCACATGGAAATATGACATAAAGCATCTTTCTCTAACAAGAGACAGTAACTAAGGTCTCAGCCTTGTTCCCTGATCTCTGCTCAGATCAGAATTCAGTTTTTCAAATAATGCCCTGTAAATGTTAAGTCAGAAACATAGACAACACTCCATTGGTGTCAGTACCAAGACTAACAGTATTACATTTTATGGAATCTATCTTTACAATCATATTTTTATACAGAAAATTCAATGACTACTGTAGTTGGAATACCTGACAGATGTTCCTGCTATATTCATTTTCATCCTTTTGATTTTTGTATGAAGATTTTTTGATGATTCTTTTTTGATAGCTATTAAAGACGTTTTTGGGAAACCTGAACTGGTGTCCTCCTTTCATACCTTAGCACCAGACAAGAAGGCAGGAACAGAAAAAATAAAGTACAATGGGCAAGAGCAGGGGTTGGCAATTGTTTCCGTAAAGGGCAGGCTTTACAGGCCAAACCATCTCTACCCCAACTACTCAACTATGCTGCTGTAACAACAGATAAGACATGATACATAAATGAGTGGCAAGGCTCATTCTGGCACTTAGGCTTGTAGTTTGCCTGCTCCTGGCCAACAACAAAGATATGGCATCTGATGCCCATGTTTGAATACTTACTCTGTTTTTTTTACCATCGGTATTAACACAGGCAAGTTAATGTCTCTAGTTCTGTCTCCCATCTGCAAAATGGGGATAATTAAAGTACTAATTTCATGTGTCTAATATGGAGATTTACATATAAGTCAATGTGTGTAAAGTCATTAGCACATGGTAAATAATATGTTTACTACATTAATATGTGAGCAAATACACATTTAAAAGGTGTCATTTTGTGAAATACAAATAGCTGAAATAACGCATCCAGCTTAGATGACTTTGTTTCAAAAAAAAAGTGAAAGGTTTCAGAAAAGAAGATACACAAATGGCCAATAAGCCTATATATAAAATGCTCAACATCATTTATCACGGAAGTGCAAACTAAAAACACAATATAATGTCCCTGCACACTGTTACAATGGCTAAAATTAAAAAGAGACCACATCAAATGTTGGTGAAGAAGTGGAGCAACTAGTAAGCCCATACACTTTTGATTGGAATGTATAATCACTCTGGAAAATAGTTTGGCAGTATCTTATTTTAAAATGTATAAACAAACAAACACCACCACCAACAACAAAAAACGCACTTATATGAACCAGCAATTTCACTACTGGTATTTACCCAAGGGAAATAAACCATATGTCCACCCAAAGACTTATGCATGAATATTCACAGCAGCTTTATTCATAATACCTAATCAGTGGAGACAACACAGATGTTCATCAGCAGGTGAATGGATAAACAAACTGTGTTCTATCAGTACAGACTACCTTTCAGCAATACAAAGGAACAAACTACTGACACAAACAATGACATGGACAAACCTCAAAATCATTATACTAAGTGAAAAAAGTCAGACCAGAGTCTACAACATACAGTTCCATTTCTACGAAATTCAAAAACAGACAAAAGTAGTCTACAGATACAAAGCAGATCAATGGATGCTGCAGCCAGAAGTGTAGGAGGGCTGACAGCAAAGGGACATATGGCAACTTTTAGGGTGATGGGAAGTTTTGTATCTTGATTGTGATATGGCTGTTCACAGTGTACACATTTGTTAATACTCAAAGTATACACTTAAAGTTTATGTAAATAAAAAGGTACAAGAAAACAGAAATGAAAAATGGAGTGCAACTACTACAAACAGCCAACTTTAAAACGTGGGTAAGGAGCTCAGCACAGACCAACAACTGGGATGCTTTCAATGCCTCAGCTCAGCCTGGAGGCCCACAAATGCGATGAATGTGAAACCAGTAACAAATCTTGGTTACTTTCCTGTTTGTTGACTTCCCTTTCCATCTCAGTCGGTTTAAAAAAAAGAGGTGGGAAGACAAACTTTAAGTTGGCCTCTCCTGCAAGACACCTCGCTACCTCCTTGGAGTCCTCATGCCTTTGTACAGTCCCCTCCCCTCGCCCCTTATGTATGGGCAGGATCTGTGACTTGTTTCTAACAGAATATAACAATGGTAAAAAATAATAATAATAAACAATATGGCCAAGGTATATGTTACTCCTGCCAATTACATTTTATAAAACTCCATCTTGCCAGCAGATCTGCACCAGACCCTCTTCTTGCTAACTTGACAAATAAAGTATATGGCCATGTGGGGAAAGCTTACATGGCAAGGGACTGTGGGTGGTCTCTAGAAACTGTGGGTAGACTTCAGCCAAAAGCCAGCAAGAAACCAGGGCCCTGCGTCCTACTGAGGAGATAAATTCTTTCAATGGCCCAAGTGAGCTGGGAAATGGATTCTTCCCCAGCTTTCAGTACAAAAACACAGCCCAGCTGACACCTTGACTAGAGCTTTATGAAACCCTACATGGAGGACCTGCTGTGTGTGGACACCTGACCCACAGAAACCGCAGGATTAAAAAATATTCTGCTTTAGGCCACAAAGTACGTGATAATTCCTTATGCAAAATAAAAATATAGACAGAAGAGAAGATATCTAATCAGTTAAAAGGAAAAAACAATGCATCCAATCAAGTAGGCATTTTCAGAACACAAGTACTAGGCAGTCAGAGCTGCCTGACTGTTGTCAAGATCGTGCGACCACTTCTTTAACAGGTAGTGCTGCCCTGTGTTCCTTCCTGATACCATGAGAGGACACAGCACTAAGGCCAGCATCCTCTCACACCTAAAGTGTTACTACGCATGAATCACAGACTTCACAATAGTTTTAAGAGCAATGGAGAACAGTATCTACTGTCCTTTAAAGCCATTGCCTTATTCCCTTCTGTGGAGCTACATACCCCTCTTGGCTCTAAGTGGCCCCAGAGGATATGACACGACAATCCCAAAGAGTGAATTAAACTATAATATAATATAAGGTTGTTGAGACTGACCAGGGGTGGTGGCTCATGCCTGTAATCCCAGCACTTCAGGAGGCTGAGGTGGGTGGATCACCTAAGGTCAGGAGTTCGAGACCAGCCTGTCCAACAAGTTGAAACCTCATCTCTACTAAAAATATAAAAATTAACTGGGCGGGGCAACGGGCACCTATAATCCAAGCTACTCAGGAAGCCAAGGCAGGAGAATTGCTTGAACCCGGTAGGCAGAGACTGCAATGAGCAGAGATCACATCTTTGCACTCAATCCTGGGTGATAGAGCGAGACTCCATCTCAAAAAAAAAATTGTTGAGACTGATGGCTATGTGCATGGGATGCATGACAAAGGCAGTTATTTAACCTCTATAACATATGTATCAGGAAGCTCAAATATGTAGACTATTGAACAGGCAAGCACAGAGTACAGAGAGAAAAGACGACAGTGCAGAACAATTGTCTAATAAACAATATGGCCAAGATGGGAAAGAACAATACAAGAAGTCTGGGCCGGGCGTGGCGGCTCACACCTGTAATCCCAGCAATTTGGGAGGCTGAGGCAGGCAGATCACAAGGTCAAGACCATCCTGCCCAACATGGTGAAACCCCATGTCTACTAAAAATACAATTAGCTGGGCATGGTGGTGCATGCCTGTAGTCCCAGCTACTTGGGAGATTGAGGCAGGACATTGCTTGTACCCAGAAGGCAAGGGTTGCAGTGAGCTGAGATCGCACCATTGCTCTCCAGCCTGGCGACAGAGTGAGACTCTCATCTCAAATAAAAAAAAAAGTCTGAATTGCTATCAGGGACAGCCCTGCCTGTGATGCATGACACAACTACTCTATAAAACAAGGGTTTATGATCCATAAGGCGTCTTCCAGGTCTAACAGTCTATCATTCCACATTATATAAGAATCTTTAGTTGAACAATTATAGTACCTCGGGGAGAAAAGTGTACTAAGGCATCAAGAAAACGATTTTATCTGCTAAGAGTGCTTATTCGCAGTAAGTATGATTAGCATGCAGTATTCTGAGTTTAGCACACACCCGATTCTTAGTATTTTGGGAGCTTAGTCTTATAAATGTGAATGCCATACATTAGGTAGCAAAGCAAAGGCCACATAGATCCACCAAGATAACAAAGGACTATATATAGTAGCTTGAGATGATTTTACTTAAAGTTGAATGTCCCCAAGTAATCATTTCATGTCCAGTTTGTTATACATATAACTCGGAAATATTGACATTTCATATGCAAGCTATATCTAAAACTAACTTTTCTTTATAGCCAGCTATTAAAAAAAATAGGCACAAAGTATTATTTTATAAAGCCTACCAAGTAACTAAAATCAAAGAAATGCACATGATATAGTCAGACTTCTTCTAGCATTGTCAGTACAAACCAATCAGTGGAGTAAATAAGTTTGGCTGAAAGTCCTATGCTGCCATGTGACAGAAAAGAGAGCTAAACTATCTACATTCCATAGTTCATCTTCTGTCACTAATAAGCTTCGTCATCTACTTAAAAACCTTATAGAAGCTGGGCACAGTAGCTACTTGGGAGGTTGAGGCAGGAGGACTGCTTGAGCCCAGGAGTTCAAGTCCAGACAGTGTAACACAGTGAAACCTCCAACTCTTTAAAAAAATGTTAAAGATATCTCCCTAAATTTTTGGTAATTTCCTGCTGTAGCTTGGAATTTTAAAGCGTACGTTTAGAAGGTACATTTCAGTTTCTATTATCATTCCACTTTATAGAGAATTTTAAAAATACGGTGCTTGCAACTTAAACTGGTATTAAACTGACCCCTGCTGGCCTCATCTTTTCTGTTTCTGTATTTATCAGAGCTGCAAGACCTAACTGGATTCTACAGTTGAATCTGTATTTGATCAGGCTGCCACCTCAAAAACAAGAACGTGGGACAAAGATGGCTAGTTGCACCAGATTCCAAATAGAAGGATGCCTTCTTCAGAGCTTTGTCTATTTTATTTGCAAAAACCTAGCAATTAAAATCACACTAATATTCCAAAGAAGTGTCTCCTACAGCCTAAGAATTTATTCTAAGAACTAATGTACTCAAGAGACATTTACAAGATTTCTCAAAGACTGCAGGGAAGCAACAATTCTTATCACACAGAATTTAATTCTCAAATGGATCTTTTGAATGACTTGTAAATGCCTATAAGTTAAGTCATTCAAAAGATCCATAGAATTTAATTTGAGAATTAAATTCTAGCATATGATTGGACACCACAAAGGTGGGAAGGAAGTAGGGCCACCATCCAGCCAGTGGTAGAGGCTGCCTCACTGGTGTCAGGTCACTTGAGATTAGTTACTGAAATAGTCCAGGGAAATCTCTTCCTTCTTTGTGAACTCACTGTACTTTAAGAACTATAATGGCTGCCATTTATTGGCAACCTACTACGTGCCAGAGACTACGGTTAGGTGCTTTCCATACACTATCGCATTTACCCTACTGACTCTGTGAGATAGGTGCTTTTATGCTCACACTTGTTTCATGGGTGAGAAAAGCTCTGTTATAATACTGATCATATCATACCACAATGTTTGTCTTTTAAGATGTTTCTTCTCTAAAAAACACAAACACTTTATGCACAGAAAATCATGTTATTGTCATCTTTGTATCCTCAGAACCTCATATATCTCACTAAAGGCACATAGTGGGCACTCAAAAAGTGTCTGCAGAACATACGAATGAAAATAGCATTGAAAGAATGTAGCTACTATATACATACTATGAGCATAACCTATGCTTAGGCATTGAGAAAATAGTGGAGGAAAAGAAAGAGGAGAGAAAAGCTTTGATTCCTGAATACAAACACCCACCCATACGTGACTATGGAAAGAAAAGGAGAAGCTCTAAGACATAAGTAAACGAATGTTATAGAAATATAGCTAATACTACTCGTAAGTTAAAAATGAAACAGAAAAAGGAGTACTAAATCAGAGGAAGTAACACACTGGTGCTGGGCTACTGAAAATGAAAACTATTAAGGAGGAAGAAAAAAAGAGGAGATAGAATTTCATTAAATTCCATTCTGTTTTTGTAACTTAACTACAAAACCAAATGATCTGATACTTCTGTAAGATGTGGACTATGTGAATCCAGTTTTAAAGGTCCAGATATGTATACTTTATTTATATAGATCACAGCATAGTAGGAAAGACAGAGATCATAAAAGCAAATATAATGTAGAAGTCTAACAATTCTGTTTCCTGGTCAGGTCCAATGGCTCATGCCTATAATCCTAGCACTTTGGGAGGCCAAGTCAGGAGGACTGCTTGAGCCCAGGAGTTTGAGACCAGCCTGGACAACACGGCAAGACCCTTATGACTACAAAAAGAAAAAAAGAAAAAAATTAGCTAGGCATGGTGGTGCCCACCTGTAGTTGCAGCTACTTGAAAGGCTGAGATGGGAGGATCGCTTGATCCCAGGAGGTGGGGACTACAGTGAGCCATGTGCCAAGATTACTTCACTGTGCTCCAGCCTGGGCAACAGAGTAAGACCCTGTCTCAAAAAAATAAATAAATAAAATTCTTTGCTCAAAAAAAAAAAAAAGCTGCACGTATTTTTCTTTTCTTTTGCTTATGTATCCTTATTTTTCAACATCTTTTCTTGGTACTTCAGACAGATGAAGATAAACGAAGTACAGTAGTTAAACTGTTTGGATACAAAAAATCTTTTGTATCAACAATATTGTTATGTAAGCACTTTAAAGCAGATGAGACTTCTGCTTCAGCATATGCTATGGGGAAAAAAATGATAAAAATGTATTCATGACTAGAATAACTGAACAGTCAACCAAATCTGCCTAGAAAATGTAATAAATCAATCTGATTTCTTGCAGTTGTTAATTATCTAAAGTCAACTGAAGATCCAGTCTCTCTCTCCAAACAAGAAAAAAATAATCCAAGATTCTCACGACTGTCAATACTTTTTTTTTTTTGAGACGGAGTATCGCTCTCCTTACCCAGGCTGGAGTGCAATGGCGCGATCTCGGCTCACTGCAACCTCCGCCTCCTGGGTTCAGGCAATTCTCTTGCCTCAGCCTCCCAAGTAGCTGGGATTACAGGCATGCACCACCATGCCAAGCTAATTTTTTGTATCTTTAGTAGAGACAGGGTTTCACTCTTTTGACCAGAATGGTCTTGATCTCATGACCTTGTGATCCACCCACCTCGGCCTCCCAAAGTGCTGGGATTTCAGGCTTGAGCCACCGCGCCTGGCCGATTGTCAATACTTTCTATATCATCCTACCCTATACCAAAACCATTGCTGCAAACTTATTCCTTACGAGTGATCAGAATATAACCTCTGCCTGTACCTTCCCTGAGACAGTAAAAGCTACAAAAGAAATATGGAGCTCTAAAGGTTCTTCTGTTCAATAATAACACCTTAAAAACCTAAAATGCACTGAAGGAGCACATAACCCCATAGAAAATAAAACAGCGGTCAAGCTTTGGGGGTCTAGACTCAGGACTGTTTGGGTTTGCACTACAGTTCTACAAACACAATCTTGGGCAGGTCATCTACTTTTCTAAACCAGATATAGTAAGACTACCGAGAGTGTAAAACTGAGTGATCATATGCAAAGAGCTTAGCATTTTGCCTGGAACCTAAGTGTTTGATAAGCATGAGCTATTACCTTATTGCATTCCCTATGCTATGTCCCTCCCGAAGTCCTACCGTCGACTCTCAATCTGAACAAACAGAAAGGATCTCAAAATCCTTACTCTAGCTAAACAGGGCTTTAAATGTGCTAGATGTGTCCACCTTGCTTTCCTTCCTCACCACCCCTGCCTGCCAATAATCAGAACCAGGAGAAAGCTTCCCTTGCTCATGCATAAATAAAGTTCTCATTCACATATACCTGTATATGTTTTACTATAGTAACTAGAGGTCTCAAATTAACCCATAAGGTTCTAATTTCAGGTATTTAAAGCTCTTAGATACCTGACACTTGCTCTGTGAGACCAGAAAAAATATAATTGCCACAGCGATAACATCTAAAGCCCAAGATCATTTCTACGAGAACTTACAGAACTCACAGAAATTGACCAGGATATGCTTGCAGTATCTTTAAGAATTTCTATCTCCCACTGACACAATCCAGTCATAAACAAAAACTGCAGCACATTCCAGGTTTCAGACTCCATGACAACTGTGACTTACACACAACCTTCAGGTACACCATTCATCCTAATAATTGATTTCAAAATAACAAAAGGAAGTCAAGCATTTAAATGTAGCACATTAATATTTAACTAAAATAGCAAATCAAACAAGGTAAATTACTCATGAAAAAGACTACATGAATTTCTCAGCAATGAAATCTTGCTGGAGAGGTACATGCCATGTCACTTGCAACCTGAAATACTTCCTCAGAGCCAGGATCAAAAGCACTGGTGATCGTGCTATAAAATGGCATCCCAGGCTGTCAGACGCTGCATATCAGCTACTTGAGCAGTTAGATTAAGCTTTCCCAACAGGCAAGTGCTGCAGTACTTCTGCATCTAACATCTGGTAACGTGTTGCAAAGGCAGAACAAAGAAAGCAGCAGGCTCAGAAATCTTTCAGCTTTCCTTAGACCATATGCAGCATTTAAACCCTTCAAGGGTCACCAGGTCAGCAACATGAATTCTCTCAGTATCATGAAACATGAGCAAAATTTCCATTCTCTGAGGTTTCTAATTCTTTTATTTACTTTACTTATTCTGATTGTACTGAGAAAGTCTTAAGATTTTTCTCCTTAAGGTAGCATGGTAAATTGTATTAACAGGTTTCTAATGTGAAATCAACCTTACATTATTGGGAGAAAACACAATCTGGTCATGTGCTAGCTTTTAAATTAGTTGAGCTTCATGTTGCTAATATTTAATCTAAAATTGTAAAAAATCCGTGTTTACTAGTGCTATTGACTAGTAACTGCCTTGCCTTTTTTTTTTTTTTTTTTTTTTTTTTAATTTCCATAGGTTTTTTGAGAACAGGTTGTATTTAGTTACATAAGCAAGTTCTTTAGCAGTGTTTTGTGAGATTTTGGTACATGCATCACTCAAGTAGTATGCACCGAACCCCATTTGTAGTCTTTTATCCCTCACCCCCCTCCCACCCTGTCCCCAAAGTCCATTGTATCATTCTTATTCCTTTGCATCCTCATAGCTTAGCTCTCACTTACAAGTGAGGACACATGACCTTTGGTTTTCCAACCCTGAGTTACTTCACTTAGAATAGTAGCCTCCAGTTCCATCCAGGTTGCTGCAAATTCCATTGATTTATTCCTTTTTATGGCTGAGTAATATTCCGTTGTGTATATATACCACAATTTCTTTATCCACTCATTGACTGATGGGCATTTGGGCTGGTTCCATATTTTTACAACTGTGAATTGTGCTGCTATAAACATGTGAGTGCAAGCCACATGTAGGTGAATGAAACTGGATACTAATCTCTCACCATATACAAAAATCAACTCAAGATTGATTAAGGACTTAAACCTAAGACCTGAAACTATGAAAATTCTAGAAAGAAACACTGGAAAACCCCTCCTAGACACTAGCTTAGGCAAAGACTTCATGACCAAGAATCCAAAAGCAAATGAAACAAAAACAAAGACAAAGAGATGGGACTTAATTAAACCACAGAGCTTCTGCGGCTGGGCACAGTGGCTCAAGCCTGTAATCCCAGCACTTTGGGAGCCTGAGGCAGGTGGGTCAACTGTGGTCAGGAGTTCGAGACTAGCCTGGCCAACATGGTGAAACCCCGTCTCCAATAAAAATACAAAAAAATTAGCCGGGTGTGGTGGTGGGCACCAGTAATCCCAGCTACTCAGGAGGCTGAGGCAGGTGAACTACTTGAACCCAGGGAATGGAGGTTGCAGTGAGCCAAGACAGCATTATTACACTCCAGCCTGGGTAACAAGATGGAGACTCCACCTCCAAAAAAAAAAAAAAAAAGAAAAGAGCTTCTGCACAGCAAAAGGAACAGTCAGCAGAGTAAACAGACAATCCACAGAATGGGAGAAAATCTTCACTATCTATACATCAGACGAAAGACTAATATCCAGAATCTACAAGAAACTGAAACTAATTAGCAAGAAAAATAAACAAACAATCCCGCCAAAAATTAGGCTGAGGATATGAATAGACAATTCTCAAAAGAAGATACAAATGGTCAGCAAACATATGAAAAAATGCTCCACATGACTAATGATCAGGGAAATGCAAATCAAAATCACAATTCAACATCACCTTTCTCTTGTAATAATGGCCATAATCAAAAAAATTTTAAAAAATAAATAGAAGTTAGCATGGATGCTGTGAAAAGGAACACTTCTACACTGCTGGCGGGAGCGTAAACCGGTACGACCACTCTGAAAAACAATAAGGAGACTCCTTAAAAAACTAAAAGTAGAACTACCGTTTGATCCAGCAATCCCACTACAGATTATCTACCCAGAGGAAAAGAAGTCATTATACGAAAAAGGTACTTGAGGTTGCCAATTCTAAAGTAAAGCCTCCATCCCACGAAAAGTTTAATAAAGGATAATATAAATAAAACCTTGCTTTGTCAACACTTTTGTTTAAATTTTTATTTTTAAGTTCCAGGATATATGTGTGGGAAGTGCAGATTTCTTACACAGGAAAACATAGGACATTTTTTTTAATCTGACAATCACAAATCACCACACAGCTCCCATCAATGCCTCCAAAAAAAAAAAAAATACTTTCCACTGTCTTAGGGAAATCCAAATTTTCTTAAAATTCATCATACAAATTATTTCCTCAAGTTTTCACTCAGTGAAAACTCCTGCGTATAACACAAGACTGACATTAATTCTGTACTCAAACTCTCAGAAAGTTAGGGCTTTTTTTCTACAGACTTCCTGAAGGTGTTTTAAAACCTTTTAGAAATCTGTATGTAGTAATGACTACCAATATAAATGCAAATACAGAGACACTGTTCTTGTTCATCTCTGTATATCCACCTAGTATAGGGCCTGGCTCATACTAGACACTCAATATTTATTAACTAAAGAGTAGGTAGGTCTGCTGCCTCTCAAATGTTTGATAATCAGATTTCTGAATCCCAAATTTCAAATGGAGAAATGTTCTCCATTTACCAACATTATAAAACTGTAGTTGTACATCTTTGTAAAATATATGACCTCAAGACATAATAAAATCACTTTTTGTTTTGTTTTGAGCAGAGTCTCACTGTATCACCCAGGTCGGAATGCAGTGACACAGTCTCAGCTACCGCAGCCTTCGCCTCCCAGGTTCAAGCAATTCTCGTGCCTCAGCCTCCCAAGTATCTGGATTACAGGTGTGTGCCACCATCCCAGCTAAATTTTTGTATTTTTAGTAGAGACAGGGCTTCACCATGTTGGCCAGGCTGGTCTTGAACCCCTGGATTCAAATGATCTGCCTGCCTTGGCCTCTCGAAGTGCAAGGATTGTGCCCGGCCTAAAAAAAGTCTTAAAAAGCATCAATCATTTTGAAATTTCATGAATATCAACTGATAAGAAAAAATTAGTGAAAGTTCAAAGTTGTTTTACACAGAGAAAAGATTTTCCAATATATATAGTTTTTGGAATAATGATTAGGTCAATGGGCTAAAGACTTCCTTTTACAGTTTCATTACAAGCTGAAAAAGGTTTTACAGTAAAAACCCATGGATGTAATCGCTATTTAATAGTTTATATTTTCTAAAAATGTGTTTGGCATTCCATCTGTTAAGTTAGGACTCCAGAAGAATTTACTGCTACGTCCAAACAGGGCTGGAGTGAGACAAACCGGGTTTAAATTCCATTTCCTTCACTTGCTAGGTGATCTTGGGCAAATGATATTCAACCTCTCGTCTATTACCACATCTCTAAGATGGAGATAACAGTACTAAGTTTTGGAAATACTGGTATTGAAGTATATTAATTAGATTTGGGGGGGTTGTATGTTTCATTATACCTGACCCTATCTCTATTTGACCAGGGGCATCCATCTGTCTATGGTTTATTTAGGTTTATGGAAACAGGAACACAAAAAGAAAGACTCAATGTCCAATTATGGCACTTGTAAATCAATATTTTAAGTCAACAAGCAAAATTCTTTTTTTTTTTTTTTTTTTGAGACAGAGTTTCGCTGTTGTTACCCAGGCTGGAGTGCAATGGCACGATCGCAGCTCACCGAAACCTCCGCCGTCTGGGTTCAAGCAATTCTCCTGCCTCAGCCTCCCGAGTAGCTGGGATTACAGGCACACGCCACCATGCCCAGCTAATTTTTGTATCTTTAGTAGAGACGGGGTTTCACCTTGTTGACCAGGATGGTCTCCATCTCTTGACCTCGTGATCCACCTGCCTCAGCCTCCCAAAGTGCTGGGATTATAGGCGTGAGCCACCACGCCCGGCCATAAGCAAAATTCTTGACAGTCAAGCCTTGTCAGGAGAAAAGGTGCTGTCTAACTTCCTCAAACACTAATTTTCTTAATTAGGGCAGAAAAGGGCATGAGGAGCTCATCTTGCATCCATGAGCACAGATGTAGGGTGGAACCACCCAGGAAGGCCTTTGAACAGTATAAGGCCTGGGGGGTCTGGGCCGAGGAACTCAAGCATTGCTAATTCTCTGAAACGCCATTAGGTAATTCTTTTTTTCTTTTTTTGAGACAGAGTCTCGCTCTATCGCCCAGGCTGTAGTGCAGTGATATGATCTTGGCTCACTGAAATCTCTACCTACCGAGTTCAAATGATTCTCCTTCCTCAGCCTCCTGAGCAGCTGGGATTACAGGCACGTACCACCATGCCTGGCTAGTTTCTGTATTTTCTGTAGAGATGGGGTTTCACCATGTTGGTCAGGAGGGTCTCGAACTCTACCATCAGAAAATTCTAACGTGCAGCCTGGATTTAGAACTGCAGCTCCACAGAGAAGCTTCTGGTTTGGTTAAAAACTGTGATCCACACACGACAGGAGGGAAAACCCAGCAGTGGCCTCCTGGTCTCCTACAACCCCATGCATATATTATGCAGTGGATCCTCAGCTTCCCTGTGACCCAGTGGCAGTAATGCAGGGACTAAGACTCCCCAGAGTGGAGAGATGGCAAGAATACAGACTAAGGCTAGTCAGGCACAAGACTAGTTAGACCAACCATCTGGGGAAGAAGTGAATCAGTACCAGTCTACAGCCTTGTTCCCACCGTCATGGAAAGGACAAGGAGGGGAAAATGCAAAGAGATGAGCATTTACCTGACAGAAGACAAGCTACCCAAGCACTTAAACTAAAAGAAACAGAAGTACCAGTATGGGGCAAGTCTGTCCTAGTCATGTACATTCCTTACTTAACCCCTTCCCCATTGGGCTGAGGGGGAGAAAAAGTAGTTCAATTGCAAAATATTCAAAAGCCTGTCTGGGCACGGTGCCTCATGCCTACAATCCCAGCACTTTGGGAGGCCAAGGCAGGTGGATTCACTTGAAGGTCAGGAGTTTGAGACCAGCTTGGTCAACATGGTGAAACCCTGTCTCTACTAAAAATACAAAATGCTGGGCATGGTGGCAGGTACCTGTAATCCCAGTTACTCGGGAGGCTGAGGCAGGAGAATCACTTGAACCCAAGAGGCAGAGGTTGTAGTGAGCCAAGATCATGCCATTGCACTCCAGCCTGGGCAACAAAAGGGAAACTTTGTCTCAATACTCATCATAATATTAAAAAGTGATTGTAAATTAAAATTATCCAACACCTGAAAAAAGAAAAAGGTGAGGGAGCTGCATGCCTTTATCGTGTTACTCTGGAGCACTGTTTAAGAGTTTCACCCGGGCTCAAGATGGCGCAGTGAGAACAACCCAGGATTGAAGCTCTCGGTGAACGCGCGGAGGGTGAGTCAGGGCTGCATTTCCAGACGGATCTTTGTTGCCCACAGAACGGGGATGGGGACGGGACACCAGCACAGAGGTTTT
>CAUYOR010154219.1:0-13499 GCA_963573925.1 Callimico goeldii
AGGCCAGACTGGGTAGCATAAGGAGACCCCTATCTCTAAAAAAAAAAATTAAAAATTTACTCAGCAAACTAACACAGGAACAGAAAACCAAACACCACATGTTCTTACTCATAAGTGGGAGTTAAATATGAGAACACATGGATACAGGGAGGGGAACATCACACACTGGGGCCTTTTAGGGGGTGAGGGTCTAGGGGAAGGATAGCATTAGGAGAAATACCTAATGTAGATGATGGGTTGATGGGTGCAGCAAACCACCATGGCACATGTGTACCTATGTAACGAACCTGTACATTCTGCGCACACATCTCAGAACTTAAAGTGTAATAAAAGAAAAATTAAATGAAAAAAAAAAGATCAAAAGCTTGTCTCGTATTTTGGGGAGCATCACTTATTTGAGTAAATCCTTCCAAAAAAGTGTTGTCAAAACTGATCTCTAATATGTGTTCAGTTCAAAAGAGATTCACATCCATCTGCCAGACATTGGCTCCTGGAAAACCTGGAAGAACTTATCTTTCTCTTCTGTGTCCTTAATTGCATAAACCAAGGCATACGTGGCCTAAAAATACTGGGTGTATGATAAAATAATTCTGAAGTAGACAGCACGATCCTCATTTTAAGCTCTCATTTGTAAGTTCCAACTTTTGTTTTTCTTCCCAATATTTCTACATGTCAGAATGATGCCTGTCAACTCAAATGTCATCACAATTTCCCTCTCACTTATGGTCTTACTTGACCTGAGCATCTGGATCCCACCAGCATTACAAGAAAATGATGACAACAAAGAACAGGAACTTTATGATGAGCAGTTTTCAGTGATAAGTATGAATCTGTACTTTTTTTATTCCCCAAATAGTTTGTATTTATCTGGAATAAACAGTCATATGAGATTAATAAGAAAATCAATGACCAACCCAAAATGTTTGTGCTATTCTAAAGTAGCTGCACTTTCCCCAAGCTATTATCTATGCTTCTAAAGCCCAAAAAGATAATACTAACTCCACCTAGCAACAGTTCAACATAATGCCTCATATAACAGTCACAATGAAATGCCTAATTTCCATGATAAAATAAGAGGAAAGTGCTTTCCAGCTTGCCAAGTTTGCATCGTCCGTCCGTCCTTGGACTATCTTACTCCAGTTAAGGAATGTACTCACTATAGAAAAGTTAAGGCATTATAGAAATGCTTTGCTCCCTTCTCAAAAATCATAGGCACAAATAGTATCCCAGAGGTGAAAACCAAAGGAGTGCTTACAACAAGAAGTTTTATGTTAATATACAAAATAAATGCAAAGCTTGTGAATTTAAAATTTCCAGCTTATGTAGAATACAACATTCTGGTCTTTTTGAATTCACCATACTATTGTCTCCGCCTCTCAAACCCTAGACCTTTTATCTGGTTATCTGGAATTTCTCTCCTCATGTCTCTTTAAAATATCGCTTCCTCCAAAGAGAAGAAAAGGGCATCAACAGTTGAGGTTCCTCTCTGTTGAGTTCACATATCTTCACACAAGCTCTTTTTGTATATGCTCAATAACTCAGAGTTACTTGTTCAATGTCTGTCTTCCTACATCAGCACATGCTCCCTACAGGCAGATGATACTGTATTTGTTTTATCCACTGTTGGGAATTTAAAAAGATTATCCACAAAGTCCATCTTGTCTTGTATATAATGTGCTTATCTCTGGGAACTCATGTGTCAAGTTAGTCAACAGTAGTATAAAAGGAGCTTGTGTCTTTGTGCAGACTTTGGAGCTGTGTGTGCTCCACACCTGTATTAAGATGGCCTGGTTAAGGTGTAATGCTTGGCACTCCAGGAACCAAATGAAAGTAACTACAGCACCATGAGAGTGTATTCTATAGAACCATTTGTTTAATGTAATAATTTGGCCTGGAAAATCACTGCTAGTGTTGTTTCAGTGACTATATTTAACCAAACATCAAACCCAACAAATGGGAACACCTAAAAGATGAGTACCCATAATGAAAAAGCTGCTAAGAAAATAATAATGAGAATAGCAATTTCAGGGGATGGGAAAATTTGGTGAGAGAGCACCATATAAGGACCTTTCCAAGCAAAGAAAACCCAAGTCATATTTGGAAGCGTCAAAGCCGAGATGAATGCTTGGAGGGTCCTTAAAGCTTAAATAGCATTATGACAGTCACCATCAACTGAGTTATCTACCATGATGTTAGTGGGAGAAGAAATTCTCTGTGAAAAAGAAAGGTACTATTTCGTAAGAAGTATAACAAAACAAAACTTATAACATCGTGAAAACTATTATTTCAGTAAAATCTATACATCTTTGGCAGATCAGCAAATTGTTATGTACCAAATGTCAGATAAAAGATTATTTTCCTGGAAAATTTTAGATGACTGCTTTGATAATAGAGTGATTTCCCATTAGTTTTAAATTTCTACCTTAAAAAAAACTAAGTTATATTTAAAAATAGTAAAAACAGGATATTTTATGTGTGGAAGAAATATTTAAAAATGAAAATGTTTATGATGATAGCATTACTTTTTTTTTTAAGATGCAGTCTCACTCTCTCACCCAGGCTGGAGGGCAGGGGCACGATCTCCGCTCACTGCAACTTTTGCCCCCTGGGTTCAAGAGATTCTCCTGCCTCAGGTTTCCAAGTAGTTGGGACAACAGGTGTGTGCCATAACACTTGGATAATTTTTGTTTTTATTTTAAAGATGGGATTCTACTATGTTGACCAGGCTGGTCTCAAATCCCTGGGGCGATCCGCCCTCCTCAGGGTCCCAAAGTGCTGGGATTACAGGCATGAGCCACCATGCCTGGCCCAGAGCATCACGTTACTAAAGGAACTGCAATCGAGATCTGACTGACTATTTGATCACTGAGTTCCTCTCCCAGTCTTCTAGGACCTTCTTATAGAGAGATGTTATCTCACTGAACAAACAACTGATTATCTTAAATAACTCGCACACCAGGTAATGTCAGGTGGTGTTATAAAAGACTGTAGAGAGTTCAACAAGCAAGGGGCGGATTTTCCATTCCTTTCCCTTGCCATAGAAAACTATGTTGTAGACTTAACAAAGTATTTTGAAGGACTTCACAGAACTGAAATTGCTATGACCCTGACAGAACTTGAAACTAACTAGTATTTGCCTATTTATTACGTATATAGTTTTTCATTCATAACTTGGAAATGTGTCTCAGAAAATATTCAATATTTACAAAGTATGGTTTTAATTTGTTATCTTGTGCTTAATTGTCCTATTAGTTAGAATCATTAGATGTACTGTTATAGAGATTGAACAGGTACTAAATAATAAAGTTAATCATAAAAGTGCTTTTAAAGAAAACACAACAGAAAACAATTGGTTAAGAACAAAAGAAAAGAGAAAGAAAAGTGTTATTACAGGAAAAGAATACAAACCAATTGCTTGAAGGAAAATGGTGGGTCAACGTGTCCTGTAAAATAGTAAAAAATGGCATACAGAGACGGCACTTCAAGAACGGGAAGCTCCAATTACCTGTGCATCTGCTCAAAGTGTGATTCAGCTGAGAGCCGATCGTCAGATATGTTCTTGATGTACCTCACTGACAATTCCATCATCCAGAAAGTAAAGAGAGCAATGAGCAAAATCATGTCTCAGGATTTAATTCCAGCCAAGAAGGAGGAACTGGAAGATGACATAGGTATACCAAGAAAACTTGGGAGAAAAGAACCGTGACATGTTGAAGTGCCTAATCACAGAGGGGAGAGATGAAGACTGTGAATTGACATGAAAATTATTTTCAAAAGCAGAAAAGATGAAAGAAAGTAATAAAAAGAATGAAACAAAGAAAACCAAAGGAAAAATATCCGTGACCTAATTGGCATAAATTCTAAAATAGAAAATGACTTGATAAGAAAGAGCAACCCTACTTAAAAATATAACTAGGCATCCTTAAATTATTTCAAGAAGAATAAACTAAGGTATGAAATGACTCTAACAGGGCAGGTTGCACATAGAGATCTCTCTAATGAACTCAGATTTGAGGCCTTAGAATGACTTGCAGGGAGTCTGGGAACAGCTGCTGTTCATCTCTCCAGCTCCCTTCACACCACCACCCTGCTTCACTGATCTAGCCCCAAAACCCATCCTTCAGTTTCTGAAAGTCTTGCCTCTTCCTTTTGTAGGTCTTGTTTATATTGTTCCCCAGTCTGGGATCACCAGCATTCAATCCCTTCTACCTCCTACTTCACCCAGTGAATTTCTGTGCCTCATTCAGATCTCAACCCAAACATTAATTTCCTAGAACAGCCTGTATAAGATCCTCTGTTACACATTCTTCTAACACCCTCCAATGTATTTGCATATCATACATACATTTTTGTAGCACTTATACCAACTTGTTACAGCATACACAAAGACTTCATTGATGAACACCTGTCTCCCATGGTGGAATATAAGCTTCTTGAGGGCAAATGCAATGCTTGTTTTGCTCTTCATGATCTGTACAGTGTCCAGCATATGTCTTAGCACACAGTAGACTTACAAGAAGTATTTTTGGTTGTTCTAACATTCACAAACCACAAAAAATGACTGAATACTGAATATGGAAGGAGGGGCATTTGGCAAGGATGTGCATGCAAAAGGGAGATAAAATGGTTAGAGTGAATTTTTGGAAGGCTAAAGGTTAGAAAAAGCTGATGCTTGCAAAACATGGGAAATACCCAAAATAGAGCTTTTACACTAACTAGTTTTAAATGGTTTTCCTTTCCTTCTATCTGCTTCAACAATAACCATCATGTTAATTCCTGAGAAGTCCTGTGACATCCAGTCTTTTAGGTCAGACCACAGGGCAATTTAATTAAAGTCTGAATTGAATCTGACAGCTAAGAGGTTCAGTCTAATGGCCTAATACTGGAGCAAAGTTAATATTGTCAATCATGTTTACTACATGTTTTCCAAGATAAAGTTTTTCTAGACTAGTGAATTTTACAGAAATAAGGAAGAATCAGCTGAAAAAATTCTATATCTTAATGAAACTTTATTTCTCCATTAAAATACAGTTTTTCTTGGGAAAGAAGAAAAGTGATTGTGAGAGAAGTGATTACAGGCTATCTATGCACCTACATAAATTCTGGTTCTCTTCTGGATAAATTATATTTGCTTACATTGCTATCAGATACTACAGTTCTGGAAGAAACAAAAAGGCTCATTGGTTAGTGAATTAACCAAAATATAATGGTTAAAAGTATTTTTATTTCTATTTATATACCCATTACAGCAAAATTAGCACTGGGCATCATAACTGAGACCAGTTAAGGGCATTTCAGGCCATCTGCCTTCAGCTTCTCAAGCAATCTCTTAGATTTAATTTATATGCAAGCCAACCTGAAAACTGCAAAGTTTAAAATCATTCACTCAGTTGGTCAAAGCTCGTGCAGCAATTGGATAAAAACAATTAGAGAAGAAACAATTAAGTTCACTTATAACTTCCAAAATACAAGGTTGCTGTTGGAATTTAGAAAGGAATTTTTAAATCGTGTTCTTTCTCAAAATAGTGTTTGCATAGAGCCTCAATGTGTTTATCACCGAATGGATCCTCAGAGCCTCCAATAAATCATTTTATACAAATTGAATGCCCCTTCACTAACAGTAAAATTAAAAACAGAGAGATTTGTAGAACTATGAGCAGTAGGTATAAAATTCAAGGAAAGTTACTTAACTTCTCTGGTTTGCAATTTTTAATCAGTAAAATATGTACCCCAAACAGATTTATGATGATGATTACAAATGAAAACACGTAAAACCATTAGCCACAGTGTCAAGCACATAATAGACGCTCACTTAGTATCACACTGTATTATATTTGAAAAAGAGTTAAATATGCAATTTAACAAGATTTTGACTTCAAAAACATTAAAAATAGACGTACCAGTATCATTTTAATAAGTTAAATAATCCTGGGGAACAGAGACTGCAGAATCATGAATTCAAATCAAAACCATGAAAGATATGCATATGATTAGAAGTTTGAATAATAAATCTGAGACAGAGGTTGTCTGACCACTTGTGAATCTGAATGGGAAAGGAACAGTAAGAAACGTGCACTTGGGTCAAAAATGCAAGAAGCAAGCAGTGACCCATCACTTCAATTGACATTGCTATAACAGTCAAATAATTTTCACTATTAAATGCAGCTTATAGTATTTTACATGGGGTTTACTGAAATATTTTATGTTTCAGAGTGGTTGCAGTGGTCCTGAGTTTACCTTTGAAAATATGTATCCCCAATTATTTGCTCTTGTTTCCAGTGTCCCATTTTTCATGTCTAACTAACTCTGGCTCTCAGGCTCTTTTCTCATTTTTCTCACATTATCATGGATGGAACAAATGAACGTGTGTTGGATGATGGCTTTATGGCATCTCACCATCCTTAACTTTCTCACCAGATTTCACAGCAATCTACATATTTAATGAAGTGTTAAATACGCAATTCATATTTTGTTTCCTTAATGATAAAATGTATTTTTCCTTCTTAATTCTTTCCACAGAATATATCAGGGTAGCAATTCCATTAATCATCATCGTCTTCAATGTTCTTCTAAATTTTCCTCAGTAATCCCTTCCCTGGAGTAACACTTACCCCAAACAAACATCTATTAATTTAAGTATAATTTTTCTTTTAACATTCTAACTGTAAAACATATTTTCTAACAGCATTCTTCTCCTACCCAACCAAGAAAGAAAAATTAGTACCAATTAGAAACCCAATTCCAATTTTAACATGTACAGATGTGGACTTAAAACAAGTGTATAATTATCAGACAGAAGATATATCATAGCTTGTGATTTTATTCTATAATAACCTTCCAACATTCACTATTCGTCATCATTACTGTGCTTATTAGCAGAGCAATTTTAACCCTGATTTTTTTGTAAATTTAAACAGTTTTGTTCAGCATAAAGATAAGCAGAACATAAAGTTAAATAGCATTATATAATCTTCTCATTAGCAAACATATAGCTTCTGTTTATTAAGAATTAATCCCTATATGTGGTAAAGAATGCAGCTGTAATATTTTATTCAACTGAAGATTGTCTTACCCAATTACAAAGTATCTAATATGTAAAGAAAAACCCTACACCAAATAAAAATTACATTCTCTTTTTAAGGTTATATTCTAAATTTAAAATGCCTTTTAATTCCATAAATACTTGCTTGTATTCTACACTAATTGAAGAATATTGACTATATTTTATACAAATGTCTTCCCTACATAATACATACATGACTATCAAGCCATGAAGTTTCAGATACAATATATTCTAATTTGAGAATTTATAGTAACATAGCAATAAACTAGTAACATAAAATTTATTGATATTTATGTATAGGGACTTCCAGAAATTGAAGAAAATAGTGATTGTTGAAATACAGCTGGATGTATACCATGATATGTACACTGTTTATGTTTCTGACAAAACTCAATAAAAAATTTCAGGATAGTGAGACTACAACTTCAATATAATTTTTCTAGGACAATGTTGAATTATCAACTGTTTTTACTGAACATCAGATGATTAAATGTCTATATTTTGGGGGCATACTTTACATATTCCTTTTTCTTAATCACATCCTATCCAAGATGTGTAGAATCAAGAGGCCAGAGAGAGTAAGAAAACTATCCACAATATGTGAAGACATAAAAATACTATCTAAGCAACACCAACAATGGTAATACAGCCCTACTGTTCAATTGCCTAAGAGGTGACTGGAAACTACATCAATGTGCTGATTGTGACAATAATGATACTAAGACAAGGACAACAGAATAGATTAATGACAACGAAGATGGAAATGTAAAATTCTCTGTAGAGCCACATTTGCAGACTTAGAACCCACATATTAAAATATCTTTATTACCTATCTTTCCAGATCTGAGTCAACTTACAACTAGAACTATTTCAAAACGCTTTAATAAGAAAGAATCTGCCAGTTAAAATCTGTTCTGCTTGTGGTCTGCTGATGTTTCTAATTTCTGCAAGATTGGCTCTGATCTCATTTTCAGTCTCTAATTTTCCTAAGCAGACAGATTCTAATATGTGAGGATGGAGAGTTTGGTCAGCCTCATTCTATCTGCTGGTGAGAGAGTTGGGCCAGGAACACATCCTGAGGGAAGCTAAGTATACAGAAATGATATTTTCAGGGCAATAGAGTGATGAGAGGTGAGATAAATACCTGAAAAGAGAACAAAGATGATAAAATAAGGACAAGACCACAGCATTTGATTTACTAGACTTAGAGCAAAGAAGAAGGATGTACACCAATGAAAGTAAGTTTCCAGAAGCATCTCTTGACTCACCATAGTTATACTGAGTGGACATGCATTGGTCTCTGACTTTGTACAAAGCTTTGTGATACCTCAGGGGTCACAGCATACATGCACCACAATATCTTCTTCAAGACGCTAAAAATCATACACTGGAATAAGCCCTTACTTCTAATAGGTGGGAGCACAAATACTCCCACTATTAGAAGATTCTGCCTTGTTGGGTTTGGGAAAGAATTTATGGCAGATTTAATGTTAAAGTAACACCTAAAACTTAAGTTGAATTTCACCTGATAGTGAAAGAGAGAAGGAAAAAAAATTAAATAGCATTCTACCTTGTAGGTGCATTAGCAATGCAAATTTACAAATTGGTAAGAGGCAATAAAATGCTTCCCGACAGGCCTTGGAGTCAGATCTAAGTCCTAATTTGAGCTGTTAATATCAGTCATGTTTTTACCTCTATAAGCAGGAATAATGACACATATTTTATGTAACTGTTGTGGGCATTTGATGTAATAATATATTTAAAGTGTTTAGCACATTGCCTGTCCTACATAAAGGAATTAATGTATATTGTCCCCACTTACACAGGCGCCATAATATTTTAGTAAATTCAACAAAGAGTATGGTGATTATATGCTCAGAATTAGTAATTCCACTTCTGGAAATCTTCCCAAAGGAATGAATACAAATGTTGGAAATTTAACAATATGCACAAGGGTGGTCATCAGTGAAACAAGTGAAAGCAACCTAAATGTCTAAAATGTGGAAAAAGCCAAGAATGGCATGGAATAATCGCTCCAATAAGGTTTCTTTATTCATGACATCTAAAATTCTTGTTATGAAAGTACATGTTTTATTATATAGAAAACACTATGATGTAGTGTTATATGACAAAGGTAATAGTTAAAATATATATTACAATTACAGTGCAGATAATCTAAAAATATACATAGGAAGTGGTTTGGAATAAAATATTGCCTATAATACCTGGTTTAGAAAAAAGTAATAATAATCATGTTACTGCAATGATATTATTGGGGGCCTTTTTTTTGGCTTGATTAAAAATAAGGTCTGTAATATGGTTCTACTACATTTCTAACAAATGCAAATGAAGCATTGGGAATGTGCTGATTTGTGTGTTATCACTTTCCCATCACCGAGGTGTTTATGATGGTGTAGGATGATCCTTGTCAGTGATGCTGTGATGTAGGGGCTGGTACAGATGACCTGCAAACCAAATCCATCTGGCTGCCTATTTTGTGTGGCCCATGAGACAGGAAGAATGTTAACATTTTTAAATGAATGTGGAAAAAAGAAAAGAAGAAGAGTAGTTCACAACAGGTGACAAGTATATGAAATTCAAATTTCAGTGTCCATAAATAATGTTTTATTGGAACATAAGCATGTCTCTCTACATGTCTGATTTCTATGGCTGCATTTGCCTGAAAACTATAGAGTCCAGGAGTTGCAACAGAAATGTTCTGGCCTGCAAAACCTGAAATATTTACTTTCTGGTTTTTACAGAAAAAGTTTGCTGACCCCTGCTGTAGAGGAATTCTTTAATTGAAAAGTGGTTGAATTAGAATACCCTTAATTCAATCTTTAAAACATTTCTTTAAGCCCAAAGGTTCTATTATTCTCTAATAGTTGTCTGCATATAAGCAGCAAGTGGAAAATGATTGGTTTTGAAACAGCAATATAAATCAGAGAACTAAAGAGCTCCCAACATTCTGCAACAAAATGACTGGAAACAAATAAAAGGTTGGGAGAATATGACAAAAGAAAGGTGGAGGATGAGCAGTAAAATTTGGTCTGGATTCTGAAGCTTCCTCCTGTCCTATTCTCCTAGGCTTTAGTACTCTAACGAGCTTAGGAAAGGCAGTTTTAGTTTGAACCAAGTGAAACTTGCTGCTTCTGTAGGTCAAAAACCATCAAATATTGGAAATTTCATACAAAACAAGTACACTTTCATACGGTGCAATATTATGAAGGTAATATTGACAAATGCAATCCAGCCAAAATAACTCCCAATTCAGAAATGGATTAAATTATCTTTCTTAAGCAAATTTTAGTGAAAGTTGGATGCTTTCAACTTAAAATGTTTTAAATACTTAGTATTCCCAAGCTTAGTTCAGGCATTTTCTTTTGACATTTGAAAGACTTATTTGTGCATTTTACTGGATTTTCATTGATTATAACTTTCCATCTAAAAAATAGTTCAATGTGAATTTGGTTATTTGAAAGTTCATTTAATGGGCTGGTGGAAAAACTAAACTATTTTGGTCACAAGAGAAAATAAATTTATTTTACTTTTTCAAAACTAACTTAATATGGAAGATCTGCCCTTTAGTCTAGACGTAGGAATTAGGGAAATGGGTGAGATAAATGTGTACCATTTTTTAAAAGGTTAGCAGTATATACATAAATCAAGAAGAGGTGAGAAATATTGAATTGAACTTGAAGGAAAGCTTTAGAAAGATTAAGTTTTTGCAAAGAATAAAGTAGAAGTAGTATATGATTTTTAACTGGATTTAAAGCAACCTCCTTTGCTACACATCATATTTAATAATTCCTGATCTGAAACCCAGGAGTACTTTCATGTTTATTTGAAAGATTCAATAATGAATAGCTGGTACTGTGCAACACATCAAAAAAAGATGCACCCACCCTAGTTAAGACAGAGGTAACTTTGCAAAAATCAGGAAAACAAAAGCATGTTAGAGTTGAAGCCATTCTACTGAAGCAGGAAAATAGGGTCTGGAGACAGGGAACATAAGACTAATTCTCTCTTCAGCTATGACAGGAAATACCCTATGTAGGGTACAGGTGAAGTAAATGACTTTTTAACTTTACTTCATCCTCTCCATTTACATAAGGAGTAGCCCAAGTAACCAACAGAAACCTCTAGCGGGTATTTAAACTCCTAAAAATTCTCTAACGCGGCCTTTTGAGCTCCCATGCTGTGGAATGTACTTTCATTTTCGGTAAATCCCTTCATCCCTTCCTTGCTTTGTTTGTGCATTGTATCCAATTCTTTGTTGAAGAGGCCAAGAACTTGCACACCCTCCACCACTAACACCATGTGTTGCAGATCCAGCTCCACTGTGAAGTTTTACTAAGTAACAGGCCAGCAAAATGGAATATTGTGTATCATGTTCCTTGAACCCACTATGAGGATTTGACAGACCCACACATTTATCTCATCTACTTTGAACCATTTCCCATAGCACCCTCTCAACCTCGCTCCCCCTCCCTGGGTGAGTATTTGTCCCTGGTCCATTGTATATATTCCTGAGATTATTGGTTAAAAAGTCATAGTTACCACGGAATATGGTATAGTAAGAAAAATATTTTTCTTAAATTTTTCACTTTCCCATTAAAACATCTCATAATTATCTTTTAGCAAATACAAAATAAATTATGTTTCAATTTCAAATTGAATTTACTTTTAACGCCAAAGAACTCAATGTACACATTAAATGAATGGGAATCCTAATAGAGATTTTTATCAACAAAGAATGCCTCTTACGTTTATGTACAAAACAGTTAAACTCTTTCGTACCTCAATTGTTGCCTTCATCTTGAAAATGCAACCACCACCGTGCTTGTATTTTTCACAACTACTGGTCGAATTATATCACTGGGATTTGGGAATGAAATCTAAGAGTGAAATTGGATGGTCCAGTTTTGAAATAGGATTTAGAAAGCTATCTTCTAGTCATTTCATTAAATTATGCAACTATTAGTTTCTACACTACCCTGCCCCCACCTCTATCTGTCAACCAGACACACATACACACACACCAGCTTGAATATACTAGGTAAAACATGCAAAACTAATTTTGAAAAATGACATGGATACTCAAGTCCACATAAAAATATATTAGATATCATCATAAAATGTCTTCTAATTTTATTTTATGACTATTTTTTGTTAAGAAAGGTTTCACTTCATTTTGCACACCTCAGAAAACCATCACTGGTATACAACTAGTGAACTACCGTGCCGCGCAACAAATAACCACTGATAATCCCTGAGTGTGATTTTTTTCCCCTTTCCTCTTCAAAAGTTGATTTTCTCCAAATCACTGGTTAGCTAACAAATACTAAGTCTTTTCTTTTTCCGAGAAGGAGAGGAAGAAAAAGAGGGAGAGAGAACAAGAAAATTGCTTCATTCTAAAAATGGGTATTAATAATGGCTGATGAATATTTTGTGTATTTAAAGTGAACAATGTATATTTTGTGTATTTAAAATGGAGTATTAAATGTGTATTAAAACTATAAAACAAAAAATTTTTCTTGTTTTATAGTTCTAGTTAGGAATTCCAGTACTATGTGGAGTAACAGTGGTTACAGTGTGGCATCCTTGTTGTGTTACAGATCTTCAAGGAAAGGCTTTCAGTTTTTTCCCCATTCAGTATGATATTAGCTGTGGGTCTGTCATACATGGCTTTTATAATGTTGAGATATGTTTCTTCTAAACGGATTTTTTGCAGGTTTTTTTTCTATCATGAAGGCATGTTGGATTTTATTAAATGCCTTTTTACATCAATTGAAATGGTTATAAGATTTTCCTTCTTCATTCTGTTGATACCATTTACCATATTGATGGGTTTGTATAGGTTGAATTGTCATTGCATTCCTGGGGAGAAATCCCATTTGGTCATCATGAATGTTCTATTTAATGCAATGTTGAATTAAGTTTGCTAGTATTTTGTTGAAGATTTTTATATCAATATTCATCAGAGATACTGGCCTGTAGTTTTCTTTCTTTGATGTGTCTTTGACTGGTTTTGATATCAGGGTAATACTGGCCTAACAGAATGAGTTTGGAAGTATTCCCTCCTAATTTGAGTAAGGCTGATATTAGTTCTTTTTTTTTTTATTTGCATTTTAGGTTTTGGGGTACATGTGCAGAACATGCAAGATAGTTGCATAGGTACACACATGGTAGTGTGTTTTGCTGCCTTCCTCCCCTTCACCCACATTTGGCATTTCTCTCCAGGTTATCCCTCCCCAGCTCCCTGCCACACTGGCCCTCCCCTATTCTCCCCAATAGACCCCAGTGTGTAGTACTCCCCTCCCTGTGTCCATGTGTTCTCATTTTTCATCACCCGCCTATGAGTGAGAATATGCGGTATTTCATTTTCTGTTCTTGTGTCAGTTTGCTGAGAATGATGATCTCCAGATTCATCCAT